>JAIXMP010000060.1:0-134299 GCA_025677815.1 Phascolomyces articulosus | reverse complement strand
TTGTAATTTGGGCATGTTCTTGGGTACATAGTTGGAGGCAGTGTCATCTTGTGTTTCTTTTTTCAGTTCTTTATAGATATTATATTTTTCGCGGGCATCATTGTACTCCTGCTTAAGAATGGCTTTCTGTTCAGGTGTTTGGTTAGTAGCAAGTAAGAGTGCATCTGTTGCTGCCTCATAGCGAGAGCGAAGCAAGCTACCCTTGTTTTTAGGTGTTAAAACTCTGTCAGCTACATAATTGGTAGGTGTGATAACCGTTTTTATTATTTTTTGTTCTGGTATACTACCAGGTAGAGTGCTATCCAGTTCATTAGATGTTTGCAATTTATTATTATTATTATTTTGGGGATCTTCTATTTCTTCCATTACTACATCGTCAGATGTGTTAGTAATAGAGAGACCAGATTGGATGGGAGAGGATGGTTCAGTTTGACCAGGGATAGGAACTTCAGGTTGACCAGAAGTGGATTCAGGTTTGTTGGTAGGTTGGATCTTGTTGCTTTGGGGTGACATGATTTAAATAGAGAAATAGATAATTCAACTATAAAAATGAGATGAAATGGTAATAAAATCGAATGTAAAAATAAAGAGACAGATAAGAATATAGTTGAGAATCTTTTTATTGTTCAAATTTGCTCATATTTATATGTTTTGTCTATCTAATGTAATGATGTTGTTCACTAGATCATTCTAGTACTATGTTTCACTGACTTTGATTAAAGGACGATTGATATCCAATTATTCAAGTGTATATGCGTACTTGGTTCTAGATATTTCTTTATGTACCTAGCAATAGGTGTATTATCCTGTTTAGTAATCATTCTTCATCTTTCTTCTGTATTCCAGATTATTAGTAATGAGGAACGAATCAAGAGTGATATAGTGTGTTATTGGTTATATCATGTTTTATTATGGAATGATGTTTAACCGGTTATTTATGAATGAGTGAATCTATCATGTATTAGTATGGTTCACCACATAATTAATAAGAAATTGAAATTTTTTAAAAAATATAGTTTTATTTAAATTAGTTATAACTTTTGAACTAATTAAAATTTTTTAAATCTGAAAAAAATTTTAGATTTCTAATATATCAAAGTTTTATTAGTAGAAATTTAAAGTCAATCAGACCATTATTACAGCTAATACCTAAGATAGCCATTGTGGCAGCTATCTTAGGAATTAGCCTAGATAGGGAGCTATAGAGACTAGTAGATCTTTGATGCATTTTTCTATTATTTTGCAGAAAATAGATGTAAGGCTAATTAGTCTAAAATTTGCAGGGTCATCAGTAGGGCCTTTGTTATGAATAGGTAGGACCTGCACTAAATGCCAAAGTTATGGTGTTATTAAAGTTTTCTAGCAGAGCTAGAAGAGTGCTATTAAAAAGGGTATTAGCTGTTCATATATTAGTTTAACTATTTCCCCTTTAATACTATTAGCTCCTACTACTTTCCCTATTGGGAGTTTTGTAATAGCTTCTATAATATCTTCTTCTATAAATAGTAAGTCATCAGTTTCTATTATATCATGTACATTTAGTTTCTTATTTTCTAGTTAAGTATACTCTTAAGAATTAGGCTATATTATCCTAGCACATATATTTTCTAACTGATCTACTATATGATTTGCTGTAGCTAAAGGGCCTTATAGGTCTAAGAGTATTAGATATTGAGATATTTTGACATATCTATACTTCTTCTTATATAATAATACTAAAATCACTAATGATCAGTTGCTCCCCTATTTTATATTCCAAAATCATCACATTCTTATTTTATATGATACTCATCATCATATCTAACATTCTTACTGATATACCTTTATAATGAATATACTTTAATATTCTCTCTATGAATACTTATATCATATCAACATTCCAAACAAACTCTAATAATAACAAACTACCATGATCAACTATTAAGTAGTATAGATAAGAAAACATATAAATACTATACTTGTAAAACTAGAAATAAGGATCATCTTTATTATTATAATAAATTTACATTGATTCTCACAAGACTTTTTTTGTCTCTTTTCACTGGTCATTACTCTACTCATTTCTTATCCATACCACAGATATAAAGTATAACCTTTTCTGATTTGTTTCATTATTACAGTTGCTTTGGAAAATCTACCTTCCTCTAATTTTTTACAAAAAATAGTCTATGTTTCTACCCTATATCTATTGACTAATAATCAAAATTTTACTTATGCCTCTTAATATTGTAACTACCATTTTAATTTAGTTGCTAGATATTGTGCTTATTACCATTTTTTGTAAGAGTTTTCTCTATAGTTTTTTGCTTATTCAAGTTCTAGTATCTAGAACCATTTTATTTGGTTAACTGCAGCTTTGCTTTTATGTCCTACTGTTAAGTCTAGTATAGTATATAGTGTTATTCAACTGTTGGTTAAAATCTTCAATCATGTCTAGGGTTATTGTTGTCTTATTTTTAATATATTATATAATTCTTTGATATAGTGGTTATATTTTAGATATAAATATATTGATATAATTTTTCTATACTTCTAGTTTTTTTAGTTTTTATAAATGCCATATTTATCAATTTGTAGTATTTGTACTTAGGCAAATATCAGTGTATATGATCTATACTACTTTGTGTTCAGAGGAAAGTAACATATCATTATAAATTTTCATTAAAGCATTGGGTAATGGTGTTATGCCAAAGAAGAGGTCTACTATATTAGAGCCCTAAGGATTGAGATTTGTAGCTTCACTATATGCTAATAATTCATTGTATACTGTCATTCTATTAATAGCAAGTGATGCTATAAGTAATCTGCCATAGCTATCATATAAATGATCTCTAATGCATTTACCTAATCATGCATTGAAATTACCACAATATATTGTGTGGCTGGTGCCTTCAATTTCTCTTGGTAGAATATCTAATATTTCTATAGCTAGATGATTATCAAATTTTTGTGTAGGGGGTAGATATAGGCAGTAAATGAGTATATCTCCAATAGTATAAGAAAGGGAGTATTGTAGAAAAGAGGGGGATAGATTAGGTAGGTGATTAATAGGAAAGGGGCAGTATAGATATACAAGGAGGGAGATACCCATTTGTCCATAATGTGTCTTATATAGACTATGAATAGGTATTCTATATGTATAATATTGTGTCCAGTTTGTTAGGTAGTAATTAGGGGAAAGAAGCCATATTTTGGTGATAAATAATATATTAGTGTTAATAAATTCTATTAGTACAGTATATATTATATAATATTGTATTCCAGTAGCATTCTATTATATAATATTAATTGTGTTGTTATGGTTTATTATACTTATTGTTGGGTATAGGGTTAGGTGTTACCTTTAAAATTGGTTAGGAGATCATGTTTATCCAATATATTATCATCAATAATTAGGGTTCCCCATAAGAACTGAAGAACTGAAAAAGTAATCTAGAATAGTAATGTAATAATGACATTATATTTCAGAGGCTATGATTCTATGAATAAAGAATAAATTCAGAAAGTAAATGATCTTTTGTTGAGATGAAAAATATAAATGGTAGAATATAATCAAATAGGAATATTTTATTGAGGAAATATAATGGCAGAGAAACATCCAAAATAAAAAAAATAATATATAAAATAATAATATATAAAAAAATAGAGAGAAAGAAAAATATAAAAAAGAGGTAATAATATAAAAATATAAAAATATATAATAAAAAAGAGGTAGTAATATAATGAGAGAGTGACAATATATATATATAAATGGAGGGAAAAATTACTCATTAAAATCTATCAATGACTAGAAATCCAAAAGCATAAGCCTTTGGATTGTCTCTAGTTTTAATCTGTTGCAGATATGTGGCAATAAAAGCTATGTTTGAGAAAAGCACTGCTCTGATAGGGTTAATGTGACTGGGACTGCGAGGTACTGGGCTGCCATCCAAGCTAAATTTGGCCATTAGGTTTGGGCTTGCCAATATGAGAGTTCTGTTACCTTTTGACAATCTACCCACAACATTGGTATTTGTACCACTTCTCTTAAATATGCCTCCAATTCATTATTGTTGGAATGTGGTTGAATACCATATAGGCTAAGCAGTTGTTGTAATTGTTCGTTGGCTTCTACTGTTGGCATCACTGGTCTTGGGAAATCTAACCAAGCATCTCACACCATACTCTGACTAAGATCTTGATATTCTTGCTCCCAATTGTTGACACTCCACCAAGAAAACTTCATATGTGGATCCAAGGCCATTACAACTGTATATATATGTGTATCATCAACCTTGCAATAATATTTATTAAGCTTTGACAACCCATGCTTTGCAGCTACTTGTAATTCAGTTAGATAACTTTCAAGAGCTTCATCTTCTAAGGAATCCATTATGCAATTATAATGAACAATAGCCTGATTAATCATTATATGTCCTTTACTTGCAGAAAGTTCCATAGTTGCCCTCCAAAACTTAGCAAGTAAGGTCTTGATCTGTTCAACATGAGTCCATTCAGCTTCGGTCAACTGGAATTCCTATAACTCCTCAATAGATGCATAGGTAGATGTGTACGGACCCTTTAGCATGGATGTGCATGATAGCATTTCATATATGGAATTCCAACAGGTAGGTACATCTAATGATAACTTCAAGGTAAATGTCATCTCGATCCTTTGATGCAGTATAAACTTCTCAGTTTGTTGAGGTGAGGATCTATATATTAAATATTAAATAATTAGATGGTTATTTTATAGATTTCTTTTCTTGCTTTAAATAGAGATTTTTTTATAAAAAAATGATATTAATATACCTTATCTTTGTAATGCCTTTTCATAGCTTTATAAGTGAACTCATAAGTTCTTAATCTTGATCTGTACTACCATCTGTTCCAATGGCTATCTCATCATTATCATTATCATTATCTGCACCAACACTATCACTGTCTTCAGAATCTTCATCATCTTCAATATACAACACTCCCATACCCCAATGCAAAATATCTTGAACTGCCAAATTAAGGATATGTCTAAGACATGGAATATGGTGTTTCTTTACATGGAATGACCTATATATGATATATATGTATTTATATTAATAATTATGTTTATTACTTTATTTATAGAATATATTGAATATGTAAAGTATATTTTCAACTCACTAGTTTTGCTCTGTACAATGCACTTCAATTATGTGAGCCATTTTCTTTATGTTTAACGCATTGTCCATAGTAATAGTAAAAAGCTTGCTACCAAGATCAAAATCATTTATGACATGTAAAAAAGCATTGGCCAAGTTTTCTGCTGAGTGTGGACCACTTAATGGTTCAAAACCTAGGATCACTTCTTTCATTGTCCAAGTGGAGGTACAGATCCAGTGGCCCATAACAGCAAGGAAAGCATCATTATATGGACTGGTCCAACTATCAAGTGTGCATGATATTGTGGGGAGTTTACCTAACAAGTGCTGCAATTGCTTCTTATATCCCTTATATTCTTCTTTAGTCTAAATACAAAAAGGTAAAAAAAAAATTAATATCATTTGTATATTTATATACTCATATATAAAGTAAATGGAGTGAAAAGGAGTATAATTATTTACCTTTCTTATAATTGTTTCAGCACTTGGGAGCTAAATGCTTTCCATTGTAGGTGCACATTATACAATGTTCAAGAATTCTTGCAACTCTTCATTGTCAGCCATGGTGAATAGCAGCTTGCTCTTGACGATAAACTTGATGAAGGCCTTGATAAATTCATCTACTGAAAAGATGCGAGCATGTTTAGTCTGCATAAAAGAATCTAAGGGACCACCAACTTGCTTTTCACCAGTATGGGGACCACTACTAACTGTGATGCTATGGCTTGTTCTTAAATGCTTGATCAGACCTAAGGTATTTCCATCTTGTGCTGCATAGGTCTTTGTGCAAGATCTGACCTTACATTTAATTCAATCCTTGCCTTTAGCATCTTTAGTTCATTCACCATAATTGTACTTGATGACCCAACTTTCTTTTGATGATGATGTCTGACCTTGGGATTGAGAAACAGAATTAGTAACAGATTCAGTATCAGTATTGTCACTAAGATTAGGGAAATTGGTAGACATGGCAGATAAAGTACATTGAAATTGGGCAGGAATAGGAGAGTTGGAAGGTAAGGACATATTCTATAAAAGACAGTAAACACATCCATTAGCATGAAATTCTTTCAAGTAACACAGCAGGTGAATATAATTGATATAATATATAATTATCATTACCAAATCGTCATCATGAAGAGCACCAAGGGAATTGCTAGAAGAAGAACCAGTTTGGTATGGCATTATTATAAATAAGGCTGGAGAAAGAAAATAAAGTGGTAGTTGTGGTGAGGTAAAATAATGGTATATTAAAAAAAGATGATGGATATTTTTTTTAAATAAAATAAAGGCTTTATATATACTTTTGATTCATATTCAATTGATAATAATAATGAAATATATTGAAGCATTGCCTAAATTTATTATTTACGTGAATGGATATCTTTTTCAAAAGGTTGTTGATACATAATGTCAAAAGTATAGTAATTGAAACATTTTGCAAGGAATCAGTTGTGAATCCAAAAAAGTAATTGTACTATGCATTATCCTTTCTTTAACATTTCTTTCTTTATTATTTTGTTTATTTAAGTACATATACTCTTTCTCTTTCAACAATCGGCTACATTTTCATTTCGGAACTATTGTCTTTTATGATATACCTATGTATTCTTTTATACCCTTTTCGATATGACTATTTTTTTTACTAAAAGAAACGTTTTACAATGCTTATTCAACACAGATTTATGGATCTTATTTTCTTTTAGAAAAAAAAATACTGCCAATATAATGTAACAACAATAATCATTTTGAAAAACCACTATTTACTATATAATACAACAGCCATTCAATCCAACAACTTATTTACAATTGAATCATTTTTTCAATGTGACAATCATATTTTATTGGTCAATTCAAAATAGTAATTTTTTTTTCTGGTATTATTCTCCTTTCAGCTACTTTGCAACATATGCACAACATATTGTAACTAAAATTCCACTTCACCAAATATCTTATTATTTCCTCTATTATTATTTCCCCACATATTCACCATTCTCTCTTATCCCTCATATTACCATTTTGTAGATCCATATCATATGGATCATCCAATTATTTGTTATTCCCCTATTTAGTATTATCACACCTTCTTATTATTATACATATTCATATTATCTTATACTGCACAACATCTTTAGTAACTGCAGTTACAAGATCAATTGATCTGTCAAATCAATAACAGTTACTGTGCAACTATTTCAAAAACATATAAATACCCTTTAACTTTTGATTCAATAAATCTTTACCATATATTTACCTTATATTTACCTTACAATTATCTTTAAAGTGAATTATATTTTGGTCACTCAATGCCCACACAATTGGCTTGTTTTAATTTCATATTATTCATTTCAGACTTATAAACTAAGAGTCTTATCTTAACATATATAACAATATTGTTATTATTATTCTATTGAATTGATCCAAGACATCGATTCTACTTTATATTCTTGATTATATTAAGACATAACGTTTTCATAATATCCCTGAGCCTGATCTGCTTATATATAAAAGCATTATAACATCAAATATTATCTAAAGCCTTTCTCCTTATAAATAATCATCTCAAACTACTGTTCATAATAAACAATATTATTGTTGGTGCTCACTAAATCATAACCGAAACCTATCATAACCTATCTCTATACACACTTTTAATAAGTACAGACCTAAAGGTTACAATATTCATCATTGTATCTTTGCAAACAATAGCTATTTTTTTTATTAACTGTTCTTTTATTCACAGTAAGTCTAGTGATCAATCAATTCTTTTTTGGATAAACGATGTTTATGATACAATAGCCTTGATATTTACTGTTTGACTCAATAATTGGTTTTTTTTTCTTTTGGATGGACTTGAGAGGTTTTTCCCATTTTTTAACAGTGATCCTTTATATAGTACCACAATTATCTGGTTTTTTTTTTTTGAAGAAAAAAATTGCTTAGCATGACAACATTTTTAATTTGGAAATATGCCTTTTCTACACCAAATGATGACTCATCCATGTTACCAAGCTTCTTTTTTTTATATACTTTTTTTTGCAGTCATAACAATTATTTTACTTTATGATCCATTTACACTATTTATTTATATTGTGGAATTACTTTATTTAGGATATGTTTGAAACAGATCATTTTTTATTTTGGAAACGTTTTATGATGATACAATAATCATCCTCTTATTTTTAACGTCATCCATAATCAATATTACCTTTTTTTATATGCTTTTTTCATAAGGTAATGACTATATTCTTTTATAATATACTCAACATGATCATCGATTTTTTTATGCAGCAATGATAGTTATTCAGGTGCAATCTATTCTCCCTTTTGGAATGGTTCTGTTTTTGGATACTTTGTTATTATAAAGATATTAGATGATTGGATGTGATTTTTTATTATATATATGTAATACTTACTAAGCACCTACACCAGAATCATCTTCTTTTACAATCCAATGCACACATGGTATAGAACTGGATTATTAAAGATAAAGGCCATGATGTTTGCTTTTTTAGCATTTGGTACTATATACATAATATATAATATAATTTAAAATATTATTTATAATAAAGATATCAATTTCAAAATGTTTTTTATTCTATTTTATAGTGGTCTATAACAATTATTGCCTTTATTGATTTGATTATATGGGTTTTGTTTGTACATTTGCATTCATTTATATGTATTTGAATTCTTAGTTTTCAGTTCTCAGTTCTGCCTATAGTTCTTCAGTTCCTTTATGGTTCAGTTTGGTTTGATTCTTTCAAATTACAGTTCAGTTCAATTCCTTAGAAGAATTGAACTGAACTAAACTATGGGGAACCCTATCAATAATCATTTCATTTTTAGTTTCCTTATCCTACTAGTCTGTCAATGAATCTATTTAAAATAGGTCTGCTGCAGCCTTTATTACTTTAGGGGAGGCTTATCTAGGGGGTTGTTTTGGTACAACATAATGGCCATATAGCACTTGTAAAGTTTCTAGTAAGATAATTTATTTTTGGTAGAAGAAATGAGCAACAGAGAATTTGACTAGCTATTAAATAAAGTCTATAGCACATAAAATTTAGTAGTATTGTATAACTTTAGCATGCATTAGTTTTTCATTATCTAAAAGATCTTTATATTTCTGGTCTTTCAAATAGTTAGGATTATAGGGGTCAAAGTTAGTATTAGGCTCTAAATTGCTCTTCTTCATTATTTTAATAAGCTCTTGTTCATAGTTATTATAAATGAGAAATCCAACAACATTCATATCTGGATAATTTATATCTAAGATATAACTATTATTAATACCTAATCTTTTCAGATTTTTGCATTGTTCTGAAACTAGTTTATGTCCTCATATTGGAAAGTATTTAAAACATACTGCAAAAAAAGGGGTGTATCACCAGAATTTTATTACTATGATACACTATTAATATTTCTAATAATTATAAAAATTTCATCAGAATATCAATAGTTTCTTAATATTTGAACTGTTATATAAATATCATGAGAATCTTATAAATTATAAAGTCTACCATTTTTTTATGTACAAAATTTATAATAGTTAAACCTAAGCTATAACACATCATAGCCAAATAATATGAAGCTGGTCATATTAATAAATTATATAATCATTATTTTTAGTCAGAAATAATCTTTATATCTTTTTATCTCTATCTTGAGAGGGCATTGGTAAAAAAACCATATTAAAAGGGTCAATAACTTGACATTTTTAGCATTTTTAAATTTAAATGGAGTATAATTTAACTTATTCATTACTTAATCAAAAATGATTATACTATAGAAAAAGATATGCAAAATATGTAAAATATAATCGTGAATCCTGTAAAACAATAGTAAAAGTTTTTATTTCTGTTCATATTATTCCAATATAAAAAAAAACATAAGAAATTACAAGTCAATAAAAAAAAAAGGTTTACTAAAAAATAGGACAGTTTCTAACTTCCTCCTATACTTCTTTATAGGTCACCTCCTTATTACTCCACTCATTATCATCTGAGCTGCTCTTATACTTCACTGGCTTAGGAATCTTCACTTCCTTTTTCTCCTCCTTATTTTTCTCCTCCTTTATAGTCTATTTACTAAGCTCTGGGCCTTTAGGTGTAGTGGTTATAGCCAACCAACACCATCTTTTAAATAGTATAATGATGATGATAATATAAGTGTATATACCCTTTCTCCTAAAATGCAAAATATATAGCAACTTGATTTAGGACATACTATCTTAATTTATTAATATAAACCATCACATGTACCACTTTCTTAATAAGGGGAATACTCTATTATAATAAATCAATAATTACATATAATATAAATGATGTTTCTACTGACTAAAATATATATATATATTTATTTATTTTTATAATTAATATAATATATTCTTTTCTTTAAAATATTTATAAATCATTTCTTTTTGATTAAAATCTTTTTCCTTAACCTATGTATTTTCACTATTATTATAGTTTTTCCATTTAACATAAAATATATATTGTTTATTTTCTATTTTATAAGATTCTATGTTTTCAACTTCATATATATTATTACTTTTATTGACATCTCTAATTTTATATATATTTAACTTTTTTTTTAATGATTTGGACTTTTTTTTTCTTTTTTTTGTTGGATTCTTATATTTAGGAAAATCTATATTACTTTTTTCATCTTCAATATCTCCATTATTATCATCTTCTTCTTCATTATCTATTATCATACTATTATTTATATTTTCTATACTTAAATTTAGTAAATCTTTTTGTAATTTATCTATTTCTCTTAATTTTTCTGATTGTTCCATTTCATTTGTATATTCTATATCAACTAATCTTGAATCACTTAGAAAATTAAAATTATCATTTACCTATAATTTATGATGTTCTTAGGTAATAATATTAAATTTTTCAGAAAATATTTGAATGCTTTTTAATAAGAATGCTACTTTTAATTGCAAATTAATATATTTAATTTCATCTGTTTTTAATATAGAATTATTATTTAAAAATCTCTTAAATTTATTATGTATATCTTTAAACTGGTTTTCTACTAATGAATGGAAGCTACTAAAAACTTTATTATAGTGTTCTTCTTGAGTATTTAATTTTATACTATTTTCTTTTCTTATAGGATAAAATAAATTTTTATCAGTGAAATTTAAACTTTTATTTTTACATAATGTTTCAAATTGTTTTATAAATAAGGTATATCCTTCATCTAATGCAATAATATCCTGTTCTTTAATTTTATTATAAATTTTCATATTAAGAAACATACCCCCATCACTACTATTTGTATATAATTGACTGTTAGATATATTTATAGCCATTTTATTAATATTAATTAATACTTGTGTTCTAATACCTGCACTTTTTAATTTATAACTCCATTTTTTCTGTAATGAGATATCAGGTTTATCATATTCAATACTAGTATCATGTCCATCTAGCATTAAAGTTATGTTTTTAAAATTCTTAGGATTTTTAATAATTGTAGATAATATTCTAATTTTATATTGCTAAACATATTTAGTAAACAATAATTTACAAATTTATCTAAATTACTATAATTAGTTATCCAGAATTCTTTATAGACAGAATAAAAAGTTATATGTGGCATATATTTTTTTATATTTTTTGAAGTAAAACTAGAAACTAACTGATATAATAAAAGTAGTCCTTTTTCAACTTCAGTATAAGGACTAGGATACTCTTTATTACTATATAATACTGTTAAGAAGAAGACAGGTATAAACCCTAATTTTTATAATAATTCATTCTTTATTTCTGTAATAAATTTAATATTTTTTAATTTAGTTCGATGTTTATAAACATTTAATATCTTTTGCCAATCATTTGTTAAAAATGCCCATTTATTTAATATTAATTTACTTATTTCATGTTTTAAAATTTTCTTATAATTTTTAATATCTTCATCATTCCTATTAACATATTCATCTATAATTTCAATATCAGTCTCCATGATTGTAACATATATTTTGTAGCATATTTTATATACATTGAAAATTTAATTTTATTAATTAAATATCTAAATATATATTTTTTGATTTTAATTTATACAAATAAAATATTATATGTAAATATATTATTTAAGTTATATATAATATTATAAACTATAATTATTGTTTAGTCTCCTAAGTAACAGACCAAAGAAGGATTGTCATTGAATGTACCAGTAGTAAACTTTTGCCAAACATAAGGTTTGTATAGATCATTCTTTAATAATGGCTTGATGCTTTTTATTGTCATATTAATAATAGTAATAATTAATAATAATAATAATGGTTCTACTTATAGTTTACAGCATATCTGCTTCAAAACTTTATCTATCTACTCCATGTAACTATTAAGATGTTCAGGATTATCTGATATAAGAGGGGGGTTGGAGCTATTATTTTTAAGTTAATTATATAATAATTAAAATATGAGATATAACATATAAAAAAGCTTAATGTATAGATAAATGTTATTGAACATATATGGAGGATGGTAGTAAGTCTATTGATTCTAAATCTTTAGTCACCTAATCATCAGGTCAGTGACATTTAACAGATGGGTTCATTTTCATGTTGGTGATATTGGTTGGTGGCATTGTTGGATGATGGAAAAGTAAACAAAAGATGTTAATAAGAGATAAAGCTTTAAAAAAAAAAACAAGCCCATGTTTATATACTATCCATATTACCTTTTATATATGTTTTTAATGCATCAAAAGTAGAAATTTGTACTATAAAAATGTAGTGTATTGTCAGTTGATGGCAGTGATAATAATATAAAGAATGATATCATTATAAAGAATATAGCCTAAAGAATATATAGAAAAATATATAATGATTAGTAGTATATATTCCTTACCTTGTACTTGACCATATATTTAACAGATTTTTCATCATTTATTTAGATCGAAGCTTTGATGACCTAAAAAAAAAACTATAAAGTGTTGAGTACCACAAATATTATTGTAGAATATTAATAAGTAAAGCATATCATATATGCTCTTGCTTTTTATATTCATCTTGATCTTCTTTTACTTATATAACTATCCTCTATTTTTAAATATGCCCCCTATAAGAACACTATAAAAGAATAGAAAGATTTGTCCTTGTGACAAATGTAAGATGCTTCCTATATATAGTTATTATCAAATAGCTGCTACTATTTATAATCATTTATCAAACCAAAGAGATATAAGAGAGAATTCCTATTGTTTATACTTAGAAGTCATATACTTACTTTTTTCATAAGGCAAAATGCCAGTGAAAATAGAATTCAAACACCCATGGTAAACAATCCAATGGAAGCTGTGCAATCTATAACTGAAATGGATGGTAAGAAAAAAAAATAGAAAACTAAAAAAAAATGTAAAGCTCTTTCTAACTGCTGTTTTTAGCTTAAATAGAGCAGATTCCTTCAGAAAATCAATCAAAAGATAAGTTATTCATTCTGGAAAATATAATACTAGCAGTGGAAGTTGAGTTTGAACCAAATAAGACTTTTGATAATGCAGAAGATAGTGTTGAACTAGTTGACATGGATATTGATAATAGGATTAATTGTAAGAGTTTATTAAATTTCATAATAATGATAGAATATATAGAGTGAAAAAAAAGACTAACAAGAAATATAAAGATCTAACTATAGAATCTCTGTACTTATTTATGGTAGTTTTCATATTATTTTTCCATACCTTTTTCCTTACCAATAAGGCTGCTACCATCTTATTAAAATTTTTTAATCAACTGCTTACTGCCATTGGCCACACCTATTAATTTAACACCACACCTGACACTATCAAACGCCAATTAAGCTTTGATTCATTGACAGATTCACTTACCTACTATGCAGTTGTCCAAATTACTACACCCTCTATAACAATATATTTAAACTTCCTCCTTCCTGCATCACCAAACAATTTCCTCTCCATCTAAATCCAACCAAATGGGCCTGTTATGATACTGATTTCTCTACTTCTCTATTATATAAATATACATGTAATTCCTTGATAGCAAGTCTTTGTCATATAGTTAGCCAGCCTGGTTATATTAACAATGCTAAAAGCTAGCATGACCATAATATCCCTGATAATATGTTGTTTAATATATATAAAATATGCATATAATTCCTTGATAGCAAGTCTTTGTCATATAGTTAGCCAGCCTAGTTATATTAACAATACTAAAAGCTGGCATGACCATAATATCCCTGATAATATGTTGTTTGATATATATGATGGTAATGTCTAGAAAGAATTCACCAAAAACACCACACTACCATCATCAACATTATTACAAATCAAACACCTAGTCCTCCACACATTAAACATTAATTGGTTTGAACCTTTTAAGGGAACATCATCACCATACTCTTATAGGGCCATTTACATTACCTTGAATAACATATCATGCAAGTGCAGATTTCAGCAAGAATCAGTAGTTTTGGTGGGTGTGATGCCAGGACCAACTGCTTTATATACATCAGATCTAAATAATTATTTGGTTCCACTTGTTAAAGAGCTCAAGACATTGTATAACTAAGGTATTGATGTGATAGTACCTTCAATGGGCCAGATGATCCATGTAAAGGCTACACTGATAATGGTTGCCTCAGATATGCCTACTGCATATAAAGCCTACAGATTCACTATACCAACAAGTCATCATGGTTACTATAAATGTGATTTTACATTCCCTATTGATGATGATACAAGAAGAGTCAACTTTGGTAGTAGTAGTTTTGATATTAATTGCTAGACATACTAGAATGGCCATGAAAATGTAATTACCTATATAAAAGAATGGCAAATGGCAACATCAAAAAAGGATCAATAGGACATCAAGCACAAGTATAGTATGTACTGGTCTGTTCTCTATGATCTTCTGTACTTTAACGCAATTCGATTTACTATCATAGATCTAATGCACAATTTGTTGCTTAGTCTAACTAAAACAATGTTTAAGCTTTGGAATTTAACAAACAATGACTTGATCAAGATGTCACATTTAGTAAATGGACTTCTTATACCAGAAGATCTGGACGTCTTAATACTAGATAGAATCACTGCTGGTTTATCACATATGAAAGCTACTGAATAGAAGAGCTGATATTTGGGGTATTCACCACTATTGCTTCAAGAATGTTTAGACTGTATAAAATTTGAACACTGGATGAAATTTATCAATGCCTATCAAATTTTACTTAAGCCATCCATATCTCATGATGAAGTTGATGCAGCATATACCTTGTTCAATTTCTGTAAGGATACTGTCTCTCTTTATGATTTAACAATGATAACGCTGAATATGCATGCCTATTGCTATCTGAAAGAATGTATTCTTGATTTTGGTCTAGTATACACATTTTGGTTGTTTCAATTTGAACAGTATAATGGGTTTCTTGGTAATATCATAATAAATAGAAAGGGTACATTTGAAAGGACCTATATAAAACGATTCCTTTAACAAACAGGTGCATCCAATTTCATCAATACCTATGTCAATACCCTTATTAACAACACACAAGTAGAATTTTTATAAAGCATAATAAACACCTCCTCTACCATAAAAACAACTATGCAGCTAAATACAATAGAAAGCTTTAATATCTGTGAGTACATCAACACTTCTGCATTGGCTAGAGATACAAATGGTTCTGAACTATTACCACCTAACACTATCCCACCTATCCCTAATAACTCACCTCATTTCAAATTCCTATGCAAACATTATGACCTTTTACTTAAATTCTACCAAGTAGCCTATCTGAATCTACACATTATCAATCATTACTTATCTTCATCTTCTGCCAATCCTAATCCCATTGTTCCATATGGATACTAATTCAAAAGTATTAAGCATCATGGGTACACATATAATAGTTCATTATTAGGAACAAATAGAGGATCATATATCTAAGCCTTATACCTGGAAAGCAATAGCAAAAATATTTCAGCATATCTAGGTCAAGTGCAGTATTACTTTTGTCATGATCTTAAAATCAATGGTGTAGTAAAACGTCACTTTTTCACTTTCATTCAATAGCTAGAAGAGGATAAATCTATACAAAGGTTTAGTGCTGGAAATATTGAAATGTAGAAAAGTTTATTTAAACCTGTTAACTGGCAGTATATTCTTCCTTTTAGTTGTATTTATTCCCCTGTTGCTATCAGAAAGTACTAAATGCAAGAACCAAAAGAACTATCGTTATTCTACTCTAACAAAAAAAACATGCTTAAAATCCATACCCTCTGCTCCATATATAAAAGTATTTCTCTTTTTTTTTTCCTCTATTTATATATTACCATTGTTATTATCCATTATTATTTTATATTCATACATTATTATTTTTATCTACTTATTGTTTTTATTTTTCAAATATATTTATATATATATACAAATGCCTATATTTATACTTTATCTATACTAGTAATTCAGAAGGCATAGGTTGTTCAACCATAACAACTTCTCTTACTACCTTCTGAGTAGAATGCTGTCTCTAGATAGCACTTTTATCAGCCAAGTGATCTAATTCAGCTAAGAATTTATTAGCCTAAGGTAAATTAATTAGTAATATATTCAAGCTATATAGGCTATATTGTTTTTCAATATATTTATTTACTTATACTATTAGATCTATACTCTGGATGGGAAACAATCCATAGCTTCTCCTTTAGTTCCTTATCATCTGAATCCTCCTCTAATATATACTTCCTCATAATAAGCAAATCTATTCCATTTGATAGATATCTCTCCTCTAAACTAGACCAATTTTCCCTTAATGCACAAGTATGGTAATTAAGTTTCTATTCAACATATCAACATTAATACTATTTTTAAATAATATACAAGACTAATCTATAACAGGTATACCTACATTTTTAATCTAAGAATTATAATAATTTCTATGGTCAATTATTACTTTTTTTCCCACCTCATGTTTTAAAACTGAATGCTTGTTGTTAAAGTGGGTTCTGATTATATTCTGTACTTGCAGATCATAGTTTAGGATATTAGGAAATTGATCATAATAAACACACATAGCAATTCGCATCTTGTTGATAATAAGCAAATTATTTTCTATACCTGCTATTAAGCTGAAATCAAACCTAAGGCCTTCGATCATAGCAATGTCTTAGTATATATCCCTAAGGTATTGCTATATACATTATATGAAGTTAATAAAAGGAGATATCATAAATTATAGGCACTTTCATATATACTCAAGGGATTGATATAGGCATTTCCAGTTTCTGAAAGAGGAAAAGGATTTTCAGTGTTCATCTATGTTTGAAAGGTAATAAAAATGTTATTATTATTATTATCATTAGAGATAAATTTATAAGTAAAAAAGTCAACTGTAAGGTATATTTACTTTTAAAAAAATTGTAGCTATATAGGAAAGGAAATAGAATAAAAGATATAGAAGGATCATATTGGTTGAAATGCAGTATGCTTTTATATTGTTACATATATTCTTTAAAAGTAAGTATTGTTTTAGTGGATTCCATATTTGGATACTTCATTGAGTTTGGAATAACTCAAGTTTGAAAATCTTATATAACCAAAATATTCACCTCTCTTTCTTTTTTTTTGACCTTTTTACTTTCTCTTTTTCTTTTAAGATACCCTTCCCTATATATAAACATCTATGATACTATAGGTAATTATTATGATATAATCTATTTGAAGAACATCTATTATGGATTTAAATAGATAGTACTATTAACACCATTTTTTTTGTTGCTACTGATGCTCTGATTGATTTTCTATAGGCACAGTTCATATCTAAAGCTAATTATATAACCAGTACTTCTTGATGCTTACAGGTAAGATATTATCTTTTATGAATACCCTTTTTTCCCTATATTTAAAAAATCCCTTTTTTATTATTGACATAGCCTGTTTTTTTTTAGATTTTGGACAAAGAATACTGCATATGTAAGTACTATTATATGCTTCCATCTAGTAAGATTTTTCTTATTCATTTATATATTAAGTTTCCTCTTTTGACAGTATCAAAATGAATTGATTTTTTTTATTACTAATTTTTTTTTCTTTTTTATTTTTATTTATTATTATAGAATTCTAATATATGTTCTGTTTATCTAGGTAAGCACCATGATTAGTTTATCATGTCTCTTTTTTTTTCTATACTAATTTATTTTGCTTTATATTTTGGTTCCCTTTGCTATCAGTAATCTCATAGGACATTATCTATAGGACGATTCCTTTCTATTCCTTAATGAACTTGTGCAATGTAATGATGACGCGTCCCTTATTCCAAGGTAAGTGATGATATTCTATGTAAGCTACTAATCTTTGTTATTTTTTTATTGTTTAATAGGAAACATTGGCCGTTTTAAGGTAATGTTCTTTTATGTCTTTTATATGTTCATATTACTATCAAGTCTTCTGAAGTTTATTCTCCCTCTAATAGGAACATCATCTATTTCTTTTCAGTGCATTGAACCATATAGTAAGTTGACTTTTTATTCTTTCTTTTTCTTTATCTCATTAGTTTCTTTTAATTTTTAAACTAATTACATTTTTATTTATTGTTTATAGAAATGAAATAGCCTTCTTCCTTATTACAATAGTTATGGTTTTTCTACTATTATGATTTAATACCCTTTTAGTAATAGTGTTATGTTGTAACTTATACTATGTATATGTTGTTGGTTATTTTTATAGTCATTTATTTTATAGAAAAACGAAACGTTACAAAAAAACTTATGTATTGCTTTTTTTAAGTATCTTGAAGTTACAGTACTTACTGAATTGCAAGTTATAAAAGAAAATCCTTCTGTTACAGAAGAAAAAGGCTGTCCTACATGCCCAAAGGTAAATGGATATTTCTATAATAAAGCTTACTTTACAAATATATAAAATTTGTAGCATACTATAATAAGCAATAATTTTGTATAGAATCATATGTTCATTGCACTGGATGGTAACATACAGCTAACATACTAAAAGCAAAGAAAGATGATATTGAAAAATACCTAATGAAGCACTTGTTTTCTGCTGATGAATGTCAGCATAAATATAACTGCACAAAAGAGATTCAGCATAATAGATCCTTGGAATGTATAAGTGAGTTTAAGGCAACGAAAAATACTAATCACAACAACAGCAGCAACTTTCATGAGATAGGGTTACTTAGTAGCATTTGTGCATGCTATAATGTTCCACTTGAGTTTACAAATCTATATCAATCTAGTAAAAAGTAAGTATTTCCAATTAAAAAATAAAAATAACTATTAAAATATATTTATATAATATACAATATAAAATACCCTTACTACTAATCATAATAACATCCTTTTATATTTGCTTTTAAAATAGGTTTTTGTATGCTCTTTCAATTATGAACGTTATTACCAATACCTATCCTAGAATCAAGATTGATATAATCATGTATGATATTTGCTGTAGGGTTGAGCCCACTCTAACAGTAAATGTTTATGGTTGTTTAATAGATACAATATATAGAATTCTTTGTTAGGTAGGGGACACTTAAGTTTTATTTTGAGCATAGACTATATGAATCTTTTTAGTTTTATAGTATAAAAGTATCTATAAAGTATTGCAGTTTGTATTCTTACAAATTTTATAAATCAAATAACATTGCTGAAAGATATTGTTTAATAATTATTTTAATGCATAGATTTTTTTAGTTATTTTTATTTTATACATAAATTTTCAGATTACTATTAAAAATAAAGAATACTTTGAAATTTAGCTACTAGATACATCATAATATGACTCAATAATTCTGTTTAAAAAAATCAGAATACTATATATAAATCCTACTTAACATTAAATCAATTGTCCCCTATCTAATGAAAATTTTGTATAGTTGCTTTATGAGCCATTTGATAATTCAGTGAATTAATATAATGCTTATTCAACTAGACAACCTTTAATAAGTTAAATGATTGGTATACTAAGTTTGCAGTTAGTGTATTCCATTCCTATACTTATAATTTTCGCTGCCAAATCTAGTATAATCCTCATTATATAGATGGATTAGGACTCAGTGATAGTGAAGGTATCATTTATAAGAATTTGATTAACTATATAAGCAATATTACTTTTCATAGCTCTGATATTTTATAAAAATTCATAACAAAATTTATTTCATAGGAATGGAAAGACTTTGGAGTTACTTGTCTAAATTTGTAACTCAAACATACATAATGAGTGCTAAGAATCGAATGCTTACACTTTGTCATACAATTGACCATTTAAGGCTATCCATATTGCTGATTTGCATAAGTATTTTTAAAGTAAATAAAATATTTTCCAGATTTTCATTTAGATAGATGTATACTTATACTAATTTATACTGCTTATAGCAGCAAAACTAGAACGCCATAGAAAGCATACCAATAAGCTGATAAGTGAGCAGATTCTAAATGCTAAAAACTTGATGGATGCTGAAGCTCAGCAGGCATGGGAAAAGTTTGTTACTTTGGTTAAACAACAATATATTGATGAGCACCAGAAAGAGGAAAAATGGGAGGAGAAATATGTTGTTGCTCTTAACATTATATATAGTGTAGAGTACATTTTCTGTGTGATTACAATTTTATAGTATATGCAAAATTTATTTTATTCATATAAAATTAGCAATAACATTTAAACATATAAATAGAGATACTATCAAGTTAGTAGCCCAGTTACTAAGTAATAATCCTGCTAAGTGCTTAGCTAACTTAATGAAGGTGAACACTGCCACTAATACTATTAATAGTGATGAATATCAGAGAGCAGTAAAAACTGTAAACTCAATAGAAAAAAATCATTAAAGTGCTACTAGGCATTGGAGTAGAGATTCTTTAGATTTCTGAAGATATAAAATAGATGTTTCAAAGCACAAACAAAATGCTGTCAAAACAAAGCTACAGGCAGTTATTATTGTCCAAACAATTGTAAAAAAGATTTGCTTCATAAATCTGGAAAATTAGGTAATAATTATAGGTAGGACCAGAAAGGGTATAATGAAAGAGATGCTGATATAAATAAAAATAATAGGCCATATAACAAGTATACAGATGCTTACATCTGTAAGCAATGCCTCTGAAAAAGCAAAAAAACTCTTGAAAGAGTATAATGATGTAGGTAGATTGATGGACCCTAGTTGGTATAACCTTTAGGTCTGTACTTATTAAAAGTATGTATAGAGATAGGTTATGATAGGTTTCAGTTATGATTTAGTGAGCACTAATAATAATATTGTTTATTGTGAATGGTAGTTTAAGATAATTATTTATAAGGAGAAAGGTTTTAGATAATATTTGATGTTATAATGCTTTTATATATAAGCAGATCAGGCTTAGGGATATTATAAAAATGTAATGTCTTAATATAATCAAGAATATAAAGTAGAATTAATGTCTTAGATCAATGTAATAGAATAATAATAACAATTTTGTTATATATATTATAATAAGATTCTTAGTTTATAAGTCTGAAATGAATAATATGAAATTAAAATAAGCCAATTATATAGGTGTTGAGTGACCAAAATATAATTCACTTTAAAGATAATTATAAGGTAAATATATAGTAAAGATTTATTGAATCAAAAGTTGAAGGGTATTTATATATTTTTGAAATAGTTGCACAGTAACTGTTATTGATTTGACAGATCAATTGATCTTATAACCACAGTTACTAAAAGATGTTGTGCAGTATAAGATAATAAGAATATATATAATAATAAGAAGGTATGATAATACTAAATACAGGAATAATAAATAATTAGATGATCTATATGATAGGGATCTATAAAATAATTATATGAGGGATAAGAGAGAAGAGTAGATATATAGGGAAATAATAATAGAGAGAACAATAAGATATTTAGTGAAGTAGAATTTTAGTTACATTGGGTTGGTATTAAGTATAAAGATGTCAATACCTTAGAGGATAATTCATTCTAGGATTTTCCTACAGATAGTTTATCTATTGATTTTCACTCCCTTTAGGCATATATAACAAAGTGATGTGCCTAAGAAGAACTCAAGATGTTGAAGGTAATAAAATTTATTAATAAAATATTATTTTATGAATAATATAGAATAATAAGATTTAAAATTGTTATATATTATAGGTTGATGTGGATAAGTTGAAGGAGTATACTAGGCATAGATATAAGAAGTTGGATAAGGCAGTTTCTGGTAAAATACAAAATGAAGGTTACTATAACCTTATTAAGTGGAAAATGCCAGAAGCTGAAAAGCATTTTGTAAAGACACATGGGTATACCTAGTAACAATACAAAGAGCAAATTGCTCTAAACTAATGATTGTAGGATGATGAAGAGATATAAGAAGGAGTAGATGAAGAAAGGTAAGGAGCAGTAGAAGAAGAGAGGTAAGAGAAAGATAAAGAAGAGAAGTAAGAGGAAGATAAAGTGATTGAACATCTAGAGGATGAATTGATGGAAGACTATGCCATTATTTTAAGTAGATTGTTGGCATTAGAGCTTGAGGAAGATGAAGCTGAAAATTTGCAGTATAAACTTAATGCAGCTTAAGACTTAGAAGAGTAGTTTAGGAACCCTATGATACCTTTGGTTAAATCTTAATATAGTTACCATATAGGTTTTTCCCTATAGAGAACTGAATTTTAATCCAAATAAGATAAAATTTTGTAAAATACTAATTTAGAAGGTAAGAAAACTATATTTAAACTCCGTTTTCAAAAATTTTAATTTGGTGAAAAGTTATATCATTTTAAAAATTTAGTAATTTTTTAGTTTTTTTATATACCCCCTTATTACCAAAAAATTACTAAGTAAAAAAATTTTTTTTAATATAATATATAATCTATATACTATTAGAAAGCCCTTGGAATGCTGATTCTAAATATACTATTTGTTTTTATATCTGATCACTATAGCATTAGATATAGCCTTTAATATACCCCTGTACAGAATATATCAAATTATATTCCCTAGGTAGGGGGATATTTGCATTCTATACCAATGTTAGGCAGTGTATAGATATAGCCTGTAATGAAAAAAGTATATTATAAGTATGTAATACGAACTTTTATTTAGTATTATAATAAAAAATCACTTTTTAAATTTTAGTATATATATATAATAAAAGGAGAGAATTTAATATAAATTTTACTATAAATTTTTCTTTTTTTCTTAAAATTTTACTAAGTCGACGGAGTTTGAAATATCACTCATTGAATTCTACGCATCTTATTGGCTTATATATATTAAAGCCAGTCTCTATAAAAGGAAATCGCGCCTCTATATAAGGAAATGGGATGTGGTGACTATATTAAGACTGATTTAAAACTTTTTAATATTAAGGATAATTAAAAACAACTAGAAAAGGCAGTCAATTTTTGATGGCTAATAAATATGTTGATGAGTATTCCAAAATGTGTGTGGTTCCAGATGAGGAGCTTGAGACTAAAGCATTAGCTATGTACAATGAAATCACCTAGAAATCAAAAAAACTAGATAAGGTTAAAAAGTATCTAGAAGAGTGAGTAAACTATATTTATATTAATTTACAATCAATTAATATTTTTTCTGCATATATAAATAAAACAAATAGAAAACTAGAATTTCATAAAAGTGGGTTGGCTATGATATTGCATATGTAGTTCATTTTGGCAACAACAGTACAAACTAGGTTAAAGGTATATATGCTACATTAAAAAAGTCAATTAAGTTATCAAGCAGCAACTTATATTCCACCTTTGAACAAATTAATGAACATTATAGGTTGAGAGTATATATAAATGATCAGATATAGTATGAGATATGTATATGTAACAATATTTTTTCTTATAAATCAAAACAGAACTTATCTTAGAAAAGGTAACTGAACAAAGAATCTTTTAATGTTGACCTTTATCTTCTACTGGACTATAAGCTACACCTTAATTACAGTATAAAATATCAAAATTTGCATTTTATACTATTTGTGAGAGATTAAAGCACTGTAATATTTTGAAAACAGATAATTATAGATATAACATCAAAGCTCATTACAATATCCCTTGCTATCATATGTTACCCTCTGCTAGGGAAATTCCTTTGAGTTTAATTCCTAGATGTTGGTACCTTTATCCAGAAAAAACTACCCTACAAGGTAATTAAATAAAAGTAGCTCCTATACTTGATGCTTACATTTTATTTAGTTATATAGAAAACAAAACTTTAGATAATGAAAGCAACATCCTTGCAGTAACAGAACATTACATTGCCCCTACTGTTGAGGATCAGATTAATGTTGAGCTTCCTCATATTAATAATTTGGTTTATAAGTACCCACATCAACATAAAACCTTACTGCAGCACTTATAAGCAATTAGTGATGGTCTTTTCATAAATGTTAAAGACTTACAATAACCAAAAACCTCTCTAAAGAAAGGTCAAGGAAAATATCACTAAAAAAATAATAAGTACAATTTAATTACATTAGAATATTAAGAAAATGCAAGTCAAAAGAAAGCCAAAACTGAATTTGGCTATGAGGCAGCAGAAATATGGTAATATGTTGTCCATATAGATATAAAATATTACTATGAAGCATGAACATATTTACCTTATTCTTGGCAATTTAAATTTAAATTTTAGGACCAGAAAACATGAACCTACTGATAATACCCAGACATATAGTATATTATCTGCCTCTAATCCATCTATACTACTATCCTGTAAAATCTACTTTGTACCTAATTTAAATATAGTAAAACATAGCTTGATACCTTACTCTGAAGTTGAAATTGTATATAACCTAGCTCCAGATGGAAACTATGGATTTTGAGCATTAGTAGTTGTATTATTTGGTAATGAGGGAAGATATATTGAAGTAAAAGATGTAATGCTCATCTACTATTTGAAAAATATCAATAGTACTTATAAATGCTATGATCAACATCATATTAAATAGGTCCTTAATCTAAATAGTAATGGATAGTTTTGTGCACCTAAATGTGCACAAATTGCTTCTGAAATATTTAAAGAGAATTACTACATGCATAGGTTTCATTTGAAGTCAGATAGGTTATTATTTGAAGCCAGACTACACATATAGGTTATATACCAGTCATCTTAGGACTAACCTATGTGTAACCTACGCATGTAGTCTGACTTCAAATACTATACAACTTGTGCCACCTGTCATACTACATGTGTGGTCAGACTCTAGTTTAATAAATGATAAAGAAAAAAAACCCTTATAATGCAAATCTGATTTACCTCATACATTATTACATAAATTTGTGAAAATCAATAAATTACACAATGGGCTCTTCTATTTTAAAATATCATAATAACATAGTGTTTTATCTAGTAGGAACATTTGCATAACACAATATTATTAGAGGAATGATTAACATTTTCATTAAATTACACATCTTATACATCTACATATGAACAGTTGCTAGTAATAATCAATCAAACACTGATGTCGATTACTATTATTATGGAAATTCCATGAATGCACATATAGATCATTTATATTGTGATATAATTACGTTATTATCAAGGAAGCACATATATACAGATTATTAAAATATACATAACCTTGCATAATTGGGATGGTATATACAACTCTATCAAGATCTTAAAATTATATAGTTTTTTAAATAAAATGAGTATAAGCTATAATAGTTACTTACAGATAGTAATGCTTATTATAGATATTAATATGTTAACTCACATATATAATGAAACAAGACAGTTGTAAGCAAATGCAGCTTATTAGGTATTATATATATATATATTGATGATGTATAGATTTGTGCTATTTAATGAATTCTTACAAAATATGTTTGTAAGGTATATAAGTGAAGTAATAAATATATAGTGCCTGTAAAACATTGCTCAGTACACAAATTTACTAACATATAATGGAGGTTGATGGTCGACATTCCCATTAATATGTTTTTTTTTGGTCTCTATATACAATCTTATGCTTAATCGTGCATATGATTTGTCATCTTTAGTACTCTATAGATACACATGTCAATCAACAAAATATATGTATAATTTTATGCCATATTCATAATCTGCATTTCGATTTTAATATTTTTTTTCTAACATTATATACAACCACATGTTCAGCTAGCATGTGCATGATATAATATTCTAAATATTACTTGGTCATATATGTTATTGATTATTGACTTTATAGGCTACCTATTATTGTAATTATGCACAGCATGATATAATATACATGATGCATCTCATTTAAAGCAGATCAGCACTTGAATATGGTTAATACTTTTAGCCAAGTAATACTTGGTCTTACAGGAATAACTTTTTTATATATTTAAGTCTTGATTTGATGAGTATATAAATAAAGTTAGTTGAAACATCAAAAAATATTATCACTACATTTTTTTTTGTTATAACTATAACATTATCTATATTATGTCATTATTATTTCCACAATCTCTTGAAGATATCCTTAACAAGATGGATTATAAAACCAAAGATGAAGCATTCGCAATTGTTCAGAACTATGCAGCCAGAGTAGGCTTTTCCATCATTAAGGCTAATAGTGATATTTCTTATTGTACCTTTAAATACTGCCATGCTGGATCACTATAAGCAGGCTCAAGTAATAAGGATGAAGGTAAATAAAATAAAGGAAAATGGGTCATATGAAGGAAATATTTTTATTTCTATTCAAATAAACAGATATTTTTTGTGTTAGCACTATATTAAATATGCTGTTTACATCTTATATAGATCCTACAGTGAAGACATATAAAGATAAAAATGGTATTAAGAAAAAAAAGCCAACTTGTAAATTAAGAAAGACTGGCTGTACTTGGAAAATCAATATTTTATGCAGTGATACCAATAACAACCAATAGAAATTTTCACCAATGTTATCTAACATCCTAGAGCATAACCATAGTATGAGCATGAATCCTTTGATATACTATGAGCACCGAGATAAAGATGTATATGAACGCCAAAATATTATTAGTCAACTAGAAGCAGGTATTGCCCTAGGACAGATTATGAAGCAATAACATGTGAATCTGCCACCACCATCAGTAGCAACAGCACTACCAACTCAAATTCCAGTACTTACTACTCAACCTTTCTTTAGACAACCATTACCATATCCACCTACTCCAGTTATTACACCTATATATGTTGCTGCACTAATGTATGTCACTGCACCAATAACAATAACTCAACAACCAAGATATATAGGTCACCATAATATGATTCTAAAAGATTTATATAACATTGGGCAAAAAATTCATAAAAATCAAAATAACCATGGTAATTATTAAGAAATGTATTTAATTACGACCTTTTTGGAATGACATAGATATATATATCGTTATAATACTGACAGCACTAAAAATCTTACCAAGTCTATTTTTACAACACATACAACATGTATTGAAAAGGTATGACGATTTCCTGAAGTTATTGTGATTGACTGTACATATCGTAGCAATTGAAACATGATGCCCTTACTCAATATTTTAGGTGTCAGCAACTTGGGTGCAGAAAATTACTGTAGTAACAAATTACGTTCATATTATATTGGAAGTACTGTGATGTCAGACAAAAAAGCATTATCATATGATTAGGTGGTTGAAAAATTGGTACAAGTCGTCTGGGCTCCTAAAAGCAGTTCTACACCAAAGCTTTTTGTTATTAATGGTGATAGTGCATTAGCAAGTTCATTGCATAAACATTTTCCTGGTGTTCTGTATATCTTGTGTGTATGGCATATCAAGAAAAATTTTTGCAAGAAGGTGATGCAGCATGTAGATCGAGAAGAGCTGAAGGAGGAATACAAAGCAATTATTGAAACAATCAACAGGTTACTATGGTTAAGAACAATTAATAAATTTGAAGATACTATCAGTGACTATAAGAAAGAAGTAAAAAGAACATGTGGTAGTAATAAAGTTGGGGGAGCAGATATCATTAGATATCTTGAAGAAGAGTAAGTAAAAAAAGGTATAATATACCTTTATTTGATTATATAACACAGTAGTGATAGTTAAAAAAATGGTGCTTAACATATTAATCTAAATCTACATTTGACATTTTATTATAGAATGCTTCTATTCAAAGAACACTAGGCTGGTCCCTAGGTAGAGTCTTACATCCATTTAGGTGCAAGATCCACACAGAGAGCTAAAGGTTTTCATGTGAATCTAAAGAAAATAATTGATCGCCCTGGTTGGATACTATATACATTTGAAAGTATATATGAATACTTTAATAATGCTGTAAGTAATAAATAAAATTATGAAAAAGTATAGATATTTCAAAAAAATAGTCATATAACCTTTCAGAGTACTCTAATACATGAATAATACTATATAAATTTATTACAATTTATAGGATTTTAAAGAAGATATACAACAGAATCGTGAATGTCAACTTATATGGATAATAGAAGATAAAGCCACACCAAATGATAACTATCTCAGGAAACAGATTGGATACCTACAAGGTACTATATGCCACTTTGCTCTATATAAGACATTGGGAGAGATTCAAGCTTCTCAGTATATGAATGAAGACATGTTGCTAGAATGTGGTATATTTTGTAAAGCAAAAACGAATTATAACTTACCTTGTCGTCATGTGTTATACCAATTCTTAGATAAACCTCTGGACCCTAAATTATATCATGAACAATGGTGGCTAACACAACCGATAGGTAATAAATTTTAAATGACAGTTTATTATGTACTCTATTTTTTTTTAAATAAAACAGAACTATTTAGACTAATTTTATTTTTCTGGTTGATGTATATGATATAATAGACAATATCCTCAAGGGATCACTTACTAAAGATATAGGAAATATTGATACTATTGCTGGCACTGATGATTATCTACAAACATTTAATCAGTATTAAGAAATGAAAGAAAGAATTGTTATAACATACATGTCATGTCAAAATAACCAACAGCATCAAGATTTAATTACAGCAGTTAATTCTGCATTGAAAAAATTCTCCCCTGTTCCTATTGAAAACCTTGTTTTACCTAAATCTGTCAAAACTAAAGGCCGTCCTCCAAAAAAATCAATTGGTTCAAGAATACCTTTAGGCTGGGAACAACTTGAGGAAGAAGCAAAGGAGAAACAGAAGCTTAAAGAAAAAGAAGCCAAGCAATTGAAAGAAAAGAAACCCCTTTCACCTTCAAACAAACCTCTCATCCCCCATCAAAATAAGCAACTGAAGAAGGATGAACCAAATATGAATGATGAACTACTCAAAAATGATAAGAGTACAATGTAAGTAAATAAAATATATAAATAATTACTATCAAGATACAAAATATAAATTGATTATATAATATATATTTGTATAACTAATAATATTTATAATATTCAATATATATATATTTCTGTCGTGTCTGTAGGAAAAGAATACGCCAAATAGGTGTATCTAAATTTAAATGAGGAAAAAAAGAATAAATAATAAATAAAATAGAATAACGCCATTATTATGAAATGGTGTGAATTAGAACGGTATACCAAATAAGGTATAATGATCAACAATAAAGAAAATAAGAAATGAATAAACGCCCTCTTAACATAAGGCGTAAATTAACAATAACAAATATCAATCCTCATCTCTATGGACTCATATAAACATGTACCTGACAATAGATAAATAATTAGAAATAAACACCTCATCGAAAAGTATAAAAGGACCTCAATTTTATTAGATAGTTTGATCATCACTATTTTTTATTAAATAAATCTATATAACAGTCTCAACGTATTCTTATCATCTTTATTTTTTCGATTTTATTACCTTTTATATTTTTCACAATTTCTACAACTTTAGCAGTTTACACCAAGATATTCCTTTGGAAAACACAATTAAAGCAGTCAAAATTATAGATGATAGATAGTGTGGCTTTCGTACTTTAGCTTATATTATTCACAAGGACCAAGACAAGTATTTGGATATTAAGGTTAAAATGTATTCATATGTCAAGGAAAATGAAGACCTCTGTTATATGTATGTTTGCCAAGGACATGCTACTGTATTTAATGACTTGCTTAAATGGTTGGCATATGGTATTGTACCTAGGTTATGAACTCGCTCTGTCTGCTACAAGGAATATTAGTTTAATGTAGCTCAAGATGCTCAAATTGTAGCAAACGCTTTTAGTATACCTATTGCTGTTTATTCTGATGGTAGTGTTTATGAATCAATACTTTATCTTCTATATGACTTACCTGATAGACAGCCCTTACCAGAAATTATGCATTTTGTTAATGGCAATCACTTTCAAACCATTAAGACAAAACAGTTTCCACAAATGACTTGGCCTCCTATTCTCCCTCAATCTATGGCAATCTGGGAATCTTGTGGTCAGTATCAAAGTGAATACAAGGCAGCTTGGAAGTACATATATAGAAAGAAGTATCCTAAAATTACAAGCACAAATAGATCTTCCAAGCAACCGATTGTTATAGAAGATGATAATGACAAAGCCTCTAGTAAAGATAAAGTTTTAGAAGAACTAAGAGAAAAGTTAAAGGCAATTGAAGCCATGTGGTATAGATAAGAATTAATGATAGAATTAATGACAAAGAGAGATGGAGACAGAAGAAGTCTTGTGAGAATCGATATAGATTTATTATAATGATAAAGATGATAATAAAGATAATTATATTCTAGTTTTACAAGTACAGTATTTATATATTTTCTTATCCATGCTACTTAATCATTGATCATAGTAGTTTGTTAATATATTATAGGTAGTGTTTATGGTGATATAACACAATATGAGGAGATATAATTATATTTGTTGTACATATATATATTTGTTGACTATTAGTCACTGGATAATTATTATTACTTTTATGCTCTTACTCATACAATGAGAAGGTATGGTAGTATTTGTGTATTATTTGATAATTATTGTGTATAGGGTATTATACCAGGATCATTATTATTGTATTATTATTAGAATAAGGATTATGTGAGGCAACTGATATTATTTATTTATATTATTATTTATTATTTGTAATAACACGATGTAGTAGAATCGGTGATAATATATATGAGAAGAAGTGTGGATATGTAAATATGCCACAAGCCATACCAGTTGAATGAGGTACATACATTATAATAGAGTAAAAAAAATACCAAAGCATAACCTTTTTAAATTATTTTTTAATCTTTAATATTTATAATATTTTACTGTAAATATGAATAGTCATAAATCCATGCCCATTCTGTTGAACTTCACTTGGTGACCCTATGCCAGAGGCTATCAAGAAAGTGTACAACGAATACATCCAAAAAAATGAACAGTATCAAAAGGATAGAGAGAAGAAAGCTGTAGATAAAGATACCCGATTTATTCAAATTCACACAATAACTTGAGACCTACAATTGACATTCCAGGAACAAATGAATTTTTGCTAAGTCTATAAGATTGAATTAATTTACAAGCCAGAGGCTATTGAAAAAGGCTATCCACAAGATATAAACTTCAAGGCATTGCCAGAGCAAATCTTGCCACATCTGGAAACACTTGTTAAAATTGCCAAAGGAAAGCTTTACAGTCCTTTTCATGATAATGAGGAAGCCTTTTTTAAGGAAAATAAAAGATTCGTAAAAAGAAGTACTATGGCAAGAATGTCTCATATGGAAATGTATATGGTAATTATATTTTATATTGTTATAAGTACTACTTTCTCTAGCTTGTTTTATATATATATAAATTAATGTAACAATGTTATAATTTTTTTAGAGCAGATATTATGGAATATGAGGTAGAGATGTCATGTTATGAGTTCTACAATGTGAGTTACTCTTTACAAAGAAGATAGCAAGTAAAGATACAAAACCATTGGACGAAATCACATTCATACAGACTATCCTTGTACCCGAATGTAGTATTCTCCTAATCCAGTGTTGTATCAATAAGATCAAAAAATAAAAGAAATAAGCAGGAGACGATATAAGTCAACGAGACCCAAAATAATTCAGTATGTTTTATTATGATTTAAAAAATAATCTCTCTATTTATACTAATTTGCTCATCATGGATGGACTGCCACTATGTGTGTATTACAGTATCATATTTCTTATGGACCACATCATTTAAATTATGTATGCTATAAAACTGTGTGAATAATGGAAGTTATAGAACGTGTGAATGATGATGGTATGAATCAAGAAGTGAATTACGCGTTTGCATAATAAACGATATGCCCGGGAGAAAAGCATAATCCGTGTCACAGTAGCTGTACTTCAAATATAATTACCACACAAGTGAGGCAAAGGGTGAATAGCGTTTTCTATTATGAATAATAATAATAATTAAGAAGCCATTGTATATTGGATACAACATCCAGCAAGATTTGGATATATCATACTCTAAAGCATATGAAATCCTAATTAGCAGTCATAAGTATGGCAATTATACATATAATGATGTTGTAGATGAGGACTATGATGATTAAAATGATATATCCTTGAGTAATATCATAGTAATTATAATAAGATTATAATTATTTTCTCTCTTTCTTTCCTACCTCTCTTCCTATTTCTTCTTCTTTTTTTTTATTACTTTTTCTCTTTTCAATATTTCTTCCATTTTTTTCTTCTCTTTATATCTGTCACCAATCCCATTAGTACTATTTTATTTTTAATGATGTACATTAACATCTTTTTATATGTAATGGAAAAACTTATAATATATAAATATTCTTTTAAAGAAATACTTTTATGTATCTTTTTCTTCTTTTATATAGTTAAATGATCGTTATTTTTGATATTTATTTTGTATTAGTTTTCATTGTAACTATATATCCTCTAATATTTCTGACTTAATTGTAAATGGGAGAGATAACATACACAATAAGATTGAGAGTGGGACCATGCATGTAGTAATTCTCTATTCAAAACTCTATTAGCACTTTATAGTTACAAATCTAATATTTTTTTTCCTCTTCAAATCGATCTGCCCATATAGAAAGTATATACCCTGTCGTGTCCATTAGATCGGATAGAATAAATAAGTAAAGTCTGTGCCACATCCAAAATAGGATGAGGTAAAAACAAGGATAAAGAATAAGATTAACGCCATGACCAGGTACATCGGAACAGATGTACCGAATAAGGCATGCGAATAAAATAATAAGAATAAGGGATCCATAAACGCCTTGTGTCATGGACAGGCGTAAGATAATAGGAACAGTTCCCATCATCGACAATATCTCTAATACAAATATGAACACAACAATAGTATATGTAAAGAAATAATAAGAAATATATATCTCACTGAAAAGTATAAAAGGACATCAATTTATCAGATAGTTGGAGCATCACTATTTTTTATTAAATAAATCTATATAACAGTCTCAACGTATTCCTATCATCTTTACTTTTCTATTTTTACTACCTTTTATATTTTTCACATACCCAATCACTCTGCTGCTTATTGTTAATCATTTTATCCTTACAAAAATCAAACATGATACATATATCCAATAGCCAGCACTTTATTATAAAAGTCATAGAAGAAAGAAAGAAGTATTAACTGCTGATCTATGGTATCTACTTTTCAAAGATGTATTTGATCAATCTATTTATATATTCAGAAGTTTCTCTTCCTAATGATGCTGATGTTCATTCCATTTATTCATCTGATTCCAAACCTATCAATTTAACTAAATAGTTTCCTTCCCTTATTCGCATATTATTTTCTTTTTCCTATTATCTCTTCTCTTTTTATACTCTTTTATTTTTTACCTTTCAGTTTTATATATTGTTTTCTGAAAAAGCATTTTTATCTTTGGACCTTCAAAGGGGGTGTGCAAATAGATGTAGCCTATTTTTGGCCTCACATAAACAAAACAATTTGACATTATATTGCCATATGTAATTTATGCCAACAGACAAAGTCAATAAATCAAAAGCCAGCAGGATTACTTCAGCCACTTCAAATGGCTGAAGGACAATGGTCTTCTATTTTGGTAGATTTTATTATTTAATTACTGAAGACGCCTGATCAATTTGATGCAATCACAGTATTTATTGATCGATTTTCAAAACATGCTTACTTTATTCTAAGCAAGACAACAGATACAGCAGAGGATTTTGCTCACCTGCTTTTATGAGAAATCTATCGATAACATAGATTGCCAAATGATATTGTATCTGACTGAGATGTATGGTTTACATCAAAGTTGTGGATGACATTAACAAAAATTTTGGGTATTAAAAGAAATTTGTCATCAAGCTTTTACTCTGAAAGTGATGGTCAGATGGAGCATACAAATCATACTTTGGAAGATATGTTGTGACGTTATGTGGCATATCACTAGATGAATTAGGATAATTGGTTGCCTATGCTAGAACACACATACAATGATACAAAACATGCATCAATGGGGATGACACCTTTTTATTCTGATTTGGATGACATGTATCACTAGTACTATAACAAAAACAAGAAGGAGTTGATAATGCATATGCTGATGCTCTTGTCAACTGCCTTGAGTCTATTTGACTCAACGTCATCCAATCCATCAAAGAAGCAATAGAATGATAAACTATATTTGCTAACCAGAAGTGATATAAATTAGTATTTCAAGTTGGTAATCAGGTCCTTGTCAGAATGACCCATTTAAATCCTAACGTTTATTCCAATGCACTGATCAAAAAATTGCTTCCACAGTAGGCTGGTCCTTCTAAGATTTTAAAAAGGATTGGTCAAGTAGCATATAAGCTTGATCTACCAGTGACAGTTAAAGCACATAACGTCTTCCATATTTGTGCTCTCAAGAATTATTTAGAACCAGATGATAAGGATTATATCCCTGAATGACCTCCTCCTATGGTTACAAATCAATCTGACGATGAGTATGAAGTAGAAGCTATTCTTGATGATCATACAAGATGAAACAAGCTTCAGTATCTAGTGAAATGGAAAGGGTATCCATTACACAAAGCATTATGGGAACCAGTGACGAACTTAGCAAATGCTTCTTGTTGTATCAGAGAGAAATCAATTAATAAAAAGAATAAAAGGAGACGCGATAAGTCAACGAGACCCGAAAATAATGAACTGAAGTTTATTAAGATAAAAAATAATCTCTCTATTTATAAGAAAGTGCTCATCATTGATGGACTATCACAACTTGCACATTATGGTGTAATATTAGAATATAGATTGCATCATTTGGATTGCGTGTTATGAGGACAGTATATTTAAGTAGACCATGAATGATATCGTTAGAAGGATTGCGTGATCCAGCATAATTAACAATATGTGAAAGAGGATGGTGCAATACTGTGTGTAACATAAGTAATTATCCAAATAGAATCACCGCACAAGTGAGATATAGGGTGAATGACAGTAATAATAATAATAATAATGAAGAATTATTATTTATTGTGAAGCCATTGTATGTTGGATACAACACTTCTACTATTGTATGAAATTATCAAGCTTCTAAGAAGAATACTAGTTTGCTAACTCAAGACGAACCAATTCAAGGCAAACGACGATGTAGACGACCTCTAAAGCATTTAAGACAGTAAAAAATTATATTTTGGTATCTTTCCTTAATAATTTTTTTTTAGATTGCTATTTTATTATAATTGGTTACTTTCACATAAAGATGTCTTCTTTTATTTAGCTAGGAATTGATCCAGACGTTCTTCTTTGGTTATTTCCTACTGCTCTCTTTTTTTATGATATTTTTGAGAAGGGGGGAGGACCCTAAACCCAGGTTGCTTATGCTTTGACAAGTTTTAGGAATATCTTGGTAAGAAGAAGTAGACATATGGGTTAACGTAAAACGATCCGTCACTGCTATTGAAAGGGTTCCAGCATAAATCCATTTTGGACGAACCAATCACAAGATGGTGCATACTTGCAAATTGATGAAAAATTGACAGCTGCATGCAACCAAGGACGGCGCACAAAGCTGGCGCAAATTAAGAAGTACTTGGGATGATGTCGACGGATTGACGGCGATTCACTTCAATACCCATAGGACATTATATAGATGGGGGAGAATGTAATGGTATAGACCATTACGACGATGAACAACCCATGAAGTTGTTGATCAGCATATCCACAGATATCAATATATATAAGGATAATTGGATGGATCAATATAAATAACCATATGGATGATTATAGACAAACATATGGTTGTATATAGAAATATAAGATAAACTAGTATAGTTATAGAAATGTAGAGTATTTATATTAGCATAGATGTTAGATTAACCCCTTATATTTCGACGTATATAAAAAGAGGGATCTTGCAAACCAAGATCCCATTTCATTTATTATTCATATATCTCGACCCTTAGTTACTTCATTATATTTCATACGCGCTTCCTCACATTGTCTAGTCGAACCTGTTTATAAGTATACAAATTAGACATGCGTTCTTATAGTTACCCAGGCATAAATCTTTTCACTGTACTCCAACAGGATCTTTAGTCACTCTATATATCTAAGACTTTAACGGTTATATCCCAGTATGTTTCATTTTCAAAACTTAATAAGACTAATAAAGTATATAAAGTCTGGTAATAAGAATTTATAGAAAATAATCTAGCTGAATAACTATATAAATGATATGCAACAGTAAGTATAATGATTCTCATAGTAAGAGAATAAACTTCTATATGTAAGTAACGAACTACTTCAATTTAGTTTCTTGAAAAAAAGGTGGGCCTCTAATAATCTCATCAGTCTTTCCTTTTTCCATGATTGATGTACAGTATGCCGTTGAGACATTTTCGTTACCATCATTTGGTTCCATGATTGGTATATTTTTTAGAACTTTGAAGAGAATACAACACAGTTAATTAAAATATTCAACTAGAAAAGCAATAATTATAATAATAAAACAACTTACTTTGAGAAGGAACACAACCACCAGGCATATGCGAACATGTGCATTGACCACCTAGGAATGTTGGGAGGTTACCTGGAGGTATTTGCTTCAGAAGAACGTCTTTAAAATCCTTCCCCAAAATTTGTATTTTTTCAAGTGTCTAATTGAAAAAACAATTCAGTAAATGTGATACTGTTACTACAGACTATTTCAATCTTAGCTTAAAATATAATAACTTACACCAGGGTCCAACCACCCTTTAACTATTTTCCACACCATTACAAATGCAGAAGGTGCATTTATCAAGTACAATTTATTCAAAGTTTCGGGATAATACTTTTGATCAGTGTCCGAGACTGCCTTGATATAATACAAAGCTGGCATATGAAGCTCTATTAAAACAGTACATAGATCAATCATCTAACGCCATTATATTACTTCATAAAAATAAAACTTACGATGCCATCCCATGCCAGTGCAATCAAAAATAACTGTTTCGCGATTAATATGTTTACCAGCCTTCTTAGAGCAGTCCTTCATGATCACCCTGTGTAAAAACTCATTACAACCGGTATGATAGTTTGATACCTCTTCACTGGTTGCATACTTGGCAATTTCTTTAGCAGCATGGTGCCCCTAAAGTCCGTACCCTTTTTATATGAGAACTTCCTTTCAAAACAACATAAAATAAAAAAAACGATGATCTTACCAATCTTTCGATATAAATAGGACAACCATCGTTATCAGTCTTATGTAAGCAGCTGCCACCCATCCAGCGATATATACGCAAAACAGACTCTGATATGTTTGGATGTACTTCAAGATTTCCATCTGGTAAACATGAAAATCCGCGGATTGGATATAATAGCGGTAGTTTGTTGTCCATTGTGGTCACTGGATGCATATCAACATTATTTTCCTTGCGCCAAGCAATTGTATTCTCCAACTGTTCCTTGGCGTCTTTCTTATTTGGAATTCCATTTGCATCAATACATTAAGTGTATTTGTATTAAATATATATATTTACTTACTATATTCCAGCTTCGAGCAATCAAAAATTGTTTTAAAAACTGTGTTGGGTATTTATGCATTAATAACATTGGTAATTTATTCGCTCTCATTTGCAATTTGAATGTTGAGAATTCATATAGGAGTGCTATGTTAATTGTCAAGTGTTATCATTACCTCTGTTTCTAAGGTGATTTTCAGCTCACCAAATTCTTGACGTAATTGTTGTACTGCTTCATTTTGTTCCTGTTCAGATTTAGTCATCTCTAGAATTCAAGAAAAAAAACCGAAATAACGTAGGTCGGGTATTGATACTTTTTTAGGCGCTCTTCTAAAGAGTCACTTCATAGAATACAAGTCGGGCAGATGAAGTGTAAGGATTTCATTATGAGTAAAAAAGATTCTTCCATTTATGTCTCTAAGTCTAACATAGAAAAGCTAAGAAGGAAAGTAATAATGACATATCATGCGTACGTTAAATATCAAACACTTTATATCAAGGATAAAGGTGTGATAAATCAGAAAAATAAGTATAAGGGAAAGGAAATAATGGTACAGTGGAAAAGAATAGAGAGACCGCTATTATTATTATTATTGTTATTAAATCATCAATGTCGATGTGGGATAAGTTGATATCAAAAGAACAAGCACCGAGAAACACATGCTGGTCATAACGAGGAGACAGTTGTTAGGACTGGAAATAAAAATCGCAGACTAGTCCTCAGACTACTATTAGTTTTGTTTTTACCTACATGTATAATAAATTACTATATATGTAAGTAATACAAGGATTTACTTTGATGCTGTTTGAGTATGGTGCAAGCGGTCTTAAATAGACATTTTTTCAGGATGTTGCATTTGTTATCGTCCAAACTGCATTCCCGTTCAAATTGATTTTGCCTGCATGATATACCGTCCAATCTGAACCAAACAATGCTTCGCTATTTCAGAAATCGAAGTAATTATTACATTATAAGCAGTACAATGAATAAAACTAGTTGATGAATTTGCTGTTCCACTTTTATTCCTATCTCTTTTTTTTTTAGTATATTTTTAATTTTGTATATATTTAAAAACGACAGAACTTATAGGAATGTTAGAAACGTAGCTCGAAGAAATACCAAATGCTCGCTTCATATAATGTTTCATATATACATTATATGATTAAGCGTGCTTCTTTTTATCATCATCAGTCAATAGGGCTATAAACCTTCTCTAGGAAAATATACAAATGTCAAATCATAACTGTGCCAACAACCTATGCTCTTTTTGCAAAGAAGTAAAAATTTGTTACGGATCAAACTACTTTTCCAACAAGTACTGTTATATTAAGAATTAAAAGGCAAGTGTTTTTATTTAACAAATTACTTATTCTATTCTTTTTTCCGTGAGAGTTAGGTTTATTATGTGTTATCTTTATGAATATCTACTGGTGGTGTAACAGAAGAATCCAGTTATTATTCTTCCTATGAATAAAATAATATTGCTTTTACTTTTACCTATGCAGTACATTCAGTATATTTTTATCAACATGGGCCAGAAAAGTAGATGAATTATGATTTATACCTATTTGTATACGTATTGATGTGAATTGGACTAGTTAAAAACAAATATTCAGATTGGACGTAACACATCCAATTTTTGTCCAAATATTGCATAGATCCAAAAGTTTACTTTATAAAACTACTTTGTTTCTTAGAGAGTACTTTTACACCAATTACCAATATACATTTTTTGTAGGTATTCTTCTTGTGTGGCTCTGAGATGCGATTGGGATGCAATAATGAATAAAAACTTTTTGTAGAATCGATAAGATAAATACATCTGCTCTGCTATTGTCTCTCCTAGGAAAATTCGAATATTATTGATGTATGAGGCATAGGCACCAAAAAGGGTGGTTTGAAGTATCAGTGTAAACATGTTGATGAATTTCAAATAAATTTTACATTTATCACAAAAATCTTTCCCTAGCCCTAGTAATAACTCTCATGCGCTCTAGCAGATATAAAATGCTATATTATATCTATCCAGTATATATAAATATATCTGAGGATAAATTCATAAACATGGTTTAAATCGAAGGGAGCCCGTATTCTTGTGCTGCATCACTGCATGCTGTAGAAAATTAATCACACATCATTTCATCAAACAATTTTTTAACAGTATTTGCTGTATACAGGCATTAATTATATAGAAGTATATCATTAAGTTGGATGATTATTTATATATTTATTCTGCCACTTTTTTTTAAAAAAAATTGTTACAATATATTACCCTTTACTTCTCGTAGTTACTGGTCCTGATAATGATTTCACTTTTAAAGTCATTCCATCGACGTGTCACTGTTCGATTATGGGAGTTCATCTTTGACCAGAACTCAGGACCAAGTAAAGTATTATTAATATGTGGATAAGACTCGATGTATTTTATTTGAGTATCCTATATATAACGTTATAATAGCACTTGTTATTAATATGCTGTATATCCGCTTTTTTTTGCGCTATATACCACAAGAAAAAGAATTATTTATTATTATTGCAGCAACATAGGTAGCATAATGCCCGCGAAGTGTAAGTTCGTTTATTATCTTGGCAACGCAAGATCTATGGCTACTTCCACCTAGTGTTACCACAAAAAGAACATTTTTAGGTGATCGAACCGTAGCCGATCCAAGTTCATCATTGATAATATTATCAGCATTTGTAACAGAAGTACATAAAGAAAACATTGAAATTATAAATGAGAACATTTTTCGACATGGTACTAGCATTAAAACCAACTATTATTAATGCTGCAACCTGAAGAAAAAGATAAAGGTAAAAAATAAGGAACGGTGGAATTTTATTCCACATGTTATATACACGCTCTTACCCACGAGTTTTACTATACGCTACAAGTCTTTGTATAAACTGGGTATATAATAAAAAAGGGAATTATATGATTTCTGCAATTTATAATACACAGGATGACCCCTTTTTATTTTGTTTATTGTGTATAAAACATTACAAAAAAAAACGAACAAACTTTTTAGTTTCACTCTGAGAAAACAAAGGCCAAGGATCTTCTTAAAGGCCAGGATTTAACGGATATGCCATTAGCAAAGCGCTCATAATATAGCCATAAATAATGACTATTTTAAAAGTCTGTTACACTTTTTCAATAGTCAAAAGGTATTTATTGTTAAGTTTTCTTTTTTTAAAAAAATACTTTTATATGCTTGTACCATGATACTATGCTAGCACGAATTAAAGTTTCACTATGGGATTATTATAATCACTGAATTCTATTGAATATCATGAAAAATATTAAAACACTGAAAATATACATAACCTCACTGAAGATATTTAGCTTAAAATTAGCAAAATTAGAGATTTTCGGTAGATATTGACAGATAAAGATATCCAGTATTATATCACATATTCTTAGTTGTATGGAGATATTTCTATAGCTTTATTTCATCATGACACATATGGTACCATTTCTCACGCACTTCGACACAGCATTTTTTTATTAGAGACAACTAAAAAAAAATGTGCCAAATTATGTTTTGAGCATAGCAATACAATAATTGAATAGTGCTTATTGTACGTTAGGCTAGGTGCGTTATTACATACTACTCTTGTGTTACTATAATGCATACTGGAAATCTACAAGAAATCTATATATTTTTTATTTGGTCTACTGGAAATCTACATGGAACTACTGTTGTAAACACTGGAAATCTTTAGGATTGTCAAAATTAAAATATTTCGGTAAATTTTGGTAGTGTAAAATTCTTTTGAAAAATAAGATGTGTCGCAATAATAAAAAGTCATATTAATTCATATAAATTCTAATGCTAAGTCCTTATATATTCGTCATCAAGTACACATGAACACATTATCCCACCAACATGTTAATATCACTCGATCCCATTCGAAAAAAAATAGAACATGGCCTATATACATTTCAGACAGTAACATCTGTTTTCCCGACTTTTTTATTTTTTTTTCCCTTTTTCTTTTTACCAGCCTTTTCTGAGAGATACATTGACAGGAAATCACCTTGAGTACCAATTTTTTTGTTGTCTGGTACTGTTGAGGTTTCTGATGGTGATGCCGTTGTATTCTTTTTATTCGTTCTTACAGATCTTGTTCGTGATTCTTCTTCATTATCACTGTCGCTCTCATGTCCTCGTTTCCTAGCGATTGCATCTGTACTTATGTTATCAGCACGTCGATTCTGATTGATAATCTTGTTTCGTAATTTCATTTCATTTTTTGAGATCGTAGGTGATTGATGCTGAATAGCTTCCTTATGTGATAAAAACTTTGCACCAAGACCTACTCTATATTAATCAGAGTTATGTTAGATCATTGTTTTTTTATAAATTACCATGAATTTATGAATGCATATATTCTATCTTTGTTTTTCACCTGTCAGGTCGACCCGTAGAATAACGAGCAAATGTTTTTTCGTCATATTCTGTATCTTCTAGTTTTTCTCCATGTTTTGGAGGGGATAGCCATGATTGCACAAGTGAACGTGCAACACCAATGGAAGCATCGATTTGTGTTTTTAATATTTCATTTTTTTCCAAAATCTTTGAGTCTTTTTTTGACATTCTGTATTGATTATAAAAAAAGAAGGTTTAAAAGACTTTCTGACTTTCGTGCAATTTTTTCCAAAGATAAACTGTGTTAGAATAATATCCACAAGATAAATTTATTATCTTGTGTTTTTTTGTACTTCGTAGCTCACAGGGCTGTTATACAGCTGTATTAACACACTTTAATTAAGAAGTCAATATTGATTTATGTACTTTGGTCCCTTAATTTCCTGTAGCACAGTTGGGCGATCCTTTCCGTGAATAAATAGAGATTCCTTTTTTTTTTTTTTTTACAAAGTGATCTCTTCAACTCAAATTTCAAAAAGCTGAATATTTTAGGTTGTATATTTTCATTGTTTGTTTTTATGTCAATAAGAAACTATACTAGAAGAATGGTTACTCAACTGTTGTAAAAAGAAAAAATTCAAGTGCTTTAGAACATCCAGCATTTTGTTTTAATCAGGCAAGCCGGCTATACAAACAAATGCTTTCTTGTGTTTATTTGAAAGTTTGGACATTTGAATTGGGTATATTGTCATTGGTAGTCTTTACCGTAGCGGCCTGAGCAAAAGCTATCGTTCATAAAATATTTAATTCGTATGGTATAATTCGATGCAGTGCTTTTCGATGTGGAAGACAAAGACCAAGTGAATATTATAATCACTGTTTTGTGCATGTTTTATCATTATTGGAATGAAAATACTGCAGAAAGTGATGGAAAATTCTTAACCCTCATTAGTCAATAGAATTGTTTACAGCATGTGATAACCCTGCTGATGAGACCCGAGTAACAAGAGACTTGATTTTTCAACGGATATCGATGTTGACAACGCAGAAAAAAATAATCATTGAGAAGTTAAATTTAGTTTCTAGCTTTTCCTACAAATGAATATACACGAGCCAGTCATTATTTTTTTTTGAAGTGAGTAGCCTATTATACGATTATGAGATAACAAGAAGTAAAATATGTCCATGTCAGCCATAAGCAAATAAGCAATTTCTAAATGTTTTGATAATATATAATTTATACATATTTCACAGAAATGTATTGGTAATATACAGAAGTAATCGATTTAAAGATTTAGGAAGGGGGGGATTGACTACACGAGTGGCAACAATGAATATATTAAATAATATTGTTACTAATATAGCTTAAATTCGTGAGTTGTTTTGAATTGAACCACCATCAACAACAATGGTAGCACCATTGGTGTAATTGCCTGCCCGAGAAGAAAGGTAAATACAAGTACCTGTGAAAGAGGAAAAAATATATAAGTTAGAGTTATTTTTACATGTATAATTAATGTAGCTTCATGGTTTTTTTTTTCGTATTCCAATATTTACCAGCAACATCCTCAGGAGTACCAACACGACCAACAGGAACCTTTGCCTTGATCTCATCACCATGTTTACGTAAAGTTTCGGCCATCATCTTGGATGGGAAGGAACCAGGAGCAATGGCATTGACCAAAATATATTCTCTACCAAGTCTGGCAGCCAAATGTCGGGACATGTGATGAATAGCAGCCTTGGATGCAGAATAAGCATAACTTTCAAAACCAGGAACCTAATTGTTTGCATACCATCAGTTAGAGTCTTCTATATCAAATTGAATAACATATTTGTATATTACAGAATACACAAAGATGCAAGTACTTACAGTGACACCATTAATCGAACCAATATTGATAACACGAGATGGATCATCCATAGAAGCATTTGCTCTCAACAATGGAAGCAGACTACACCCATTATTCATACATTCGCATATTAGCGATTCATCCATCAACCACTTATTCCTTTTAATGATACTACTTACGCCTTTGTCAAACTAAATACACGGTTAACATTAAGGTTCATAACCTTTTGGAATGCAGCGTCTGGGTATTCATCAATGGGAGCTCCCCAAGTTGCACCTTTACAATTCATTGATTGAAATATTAAACGTTATGTCTGACTATCACAGTGCATTATATAAATTTTAATTATAGAGAGGAATTCTTACCAGCATTATTAATCAAAACATCAAGGTCTATATGAAATAAAGAACAGAATAACAGTTACATCTTATACCATTATGTTGCATACATAAAATGTACTGAACAACCATCCTTCTTTCTAACATTTCATATTACAAAAAAAAAAGAAAACTTACGAGATTCTTTCTTGGACAGTTCTGCTGCGAGTCTTGTAATATCATCCAAGCTTTGCAAATCCGCTGGAAGCGAAATGCATTTTCCAGGACCAAGTGCGTTCAACTTTGCGGAAACCTTTTTATTTTCATAAAAAAAAAGTTCAGTACTTTTACCACAAAACTACAATTTTTTATTTTATTTTATTTTACCTCGTCACAAGCTTTGGCTGAACGGCTACTAATATATACTTTAGCGCCACCTTGAACAAAACCCTAATGAATATTGGATAAAGATTAGTTTCCAATGATTGACAGCAATTTACTGAAATATTTCAAAAAGATTCCTAAAAAAAAGATCTATGAAAAAAAAAAAACTTTACCGTAGCAATCATTTCACCAATGCCACGCGATCCGCCTGTAACAAGAACAATTTTGTCCTTAACACTGAAGAGAGCATTGATGTCCATATTGAATTTGTCAAATAGAATAGAAAAAAAGAAGTGTGGGGTAAAAGTAAAACTGCTCTGAAGCTTCCTTTTTATGCTTTGTCTAATTTCAGCTTACAAACCAAATTTGGCGGAGCATGATTTTCATCGGCACAGAAAAAGAATAATTTATATTAGTGGAAAGGACGTCTATTGACAAGTATGCAGTAATATCACCTTCCCCCTTTGTTTCCTTAACACTTGGATGGATATGTGACAAAATAATATGATTAAAAAAAAACCAATACAATCTATCACTGTAATATTTAAATAAATAATATTTATTATCTAGTGATATTTTTATTATGTTTTTTATTCGTATCAGACAAAATATATTTATATCAGTTTATAAGCAACTTGTGTTTTCTTGGGAGAAAATATTAAATTTCAATTACATAATAATATCCAAATTACCTCCGTTCTGCAGACGAAAACTAAGGACTCAGATAGCGTACCTAGCTTCATTATTCAGAAATAATTCTGAGACATGTTATACAATTCGATATACTATATTATTTATCATCAATGTGAATTGTTGGTAGCTTAATTAGTAATAGTAATAATATGTAATGGATATATATAGCACTGAACAAAGAAGACAATATAGTGGTTACGTTCTATACACAATAATTCCAGAAGAGAGCCAGATACAAAACATATAATATAATCCGTAAAATAGATTTGTTACCATCTTCCTTTGTTTTGGTAAATTTTGATGCATTGGCTTTTCAATCTAAAAATAAAAATACATCTTATATGATTATGATCCTGATCTATCACCGTTAATTACACACACCACACAGACTGAGAGAGAAAGAGAGAGAGTGCATCATAAAAATAAAAATATATAAACACCTTTATAAGCAAACTCACTAACTTTCTTAACAATAATTTATACATTGCAGCCATATCATCACTATGAGTTTTTCCAAGAACGATAACAAGATGTATAAATTTCTAATGTTACCTTTATGCTGGCTTTGGAATCAGTGAAGATTTCTTAACCTTAAGATCTCTTCAACTATTCTTTTTCAGTCTACTTTTTCATAACATCTAAGTGCTAAAGATAATTCTTGTAAAAGATTTAAACAAAAAAAAAAAGAGTTGTTGTCAGCATGCGAAGATCTCGATTGTAAAATTTGACCTATCTAAAAATTCTTGGTTACAGTAAAAAGTGTACTCTCAAAGAGCATTATTCTTTGGCTCCGACAAATAAATGATTCAATGCCATCTCCCCTCTGTGCACACGTATTTCTCATTTCTAATGATCAACGTAGGGCGCTATTCATTCACATTTTTCGCATCTTCCCTGTGTTTGTGGATCAACACAAGTAACAGTAACGAAATAGTCTCTTTTTGTCTTTTTTTTTAAATAACCGTAATGCTTTTGTTTCTTGAAAAGTCCATAGCAACTTCGATGCTTATATGAAAACGTTGCGACACCCTTTTTTTTTTTTGGAAAACGTATTTCAATGGTGTTGCCTGATTTCCAAGTGGGGTTGGCTAAATTAAATGGTGATGGTGTCAAAAATGTTGATATAGTAAATTAATCTCTTTTATTACCTCAAAAATTGTAGTAATGAGTGAAAGGGATTGGTCCTCCCATATGCTAAGGATCAATACCTGTAAATTAAAGGTGTTCTTGCAGAACGTGTGAGAGTCGACAATGATCTCTTGAATAGATGACAAACACAAAGTATAAATATTATTCTACGAATAAACAAAAGCCTTTTGAGACCTATCGCTTGTTTAGGTTTGAGTTTGGTAAAGAAAAAAAAAAGAGACAGAGACTTCTGGATTAATCATTATTCTATGGAAAGATTATTTTGAATATGAGATATCTTAGACTTGATCATAGTATACTCTCATTATTATTTGACGGACGTTGGGGGTAGTTTTATGAAATTAAGTGATTTCCTTTTTAACGTTGAATTCTATCCATTCAGGATTTTAGACTTTGACTTTTTCGTGTAATGTTGGATAAAAAAAGGGGGGTTATTATCATAATACAACATAAACATTTTGTTAAAACCATGATGACATATTTTCTCTACAACCCATTGTCAAATCCAAAAACAAAGTACTTTTTTTATAATCCTACATAGCTCTCTTTCTAGGAAACAATAGCACAGAAGAATGTATATAATCACTTTCAACCCCTTTTTTTTCCACGTTTATGGCATAGAATGTAGAATAAATGAAAATAAAAAGTACTATTATTGTGTTTGAATTTTTCATACGATAATACGCTCATTTCATGGACGATACCTTTGTATAATTGATAAAAAAAAGACCTTGATCCTTCCCTTGTGTATAAATTGGATTCCAATGAACTGCCTCTCCATCTTCCATACCATCCAAGTAGTCTTGAACAAATTCCCAATTGTTATCAGCGAGTGGGCGCCTATTAGCACTGGAGGACAACCGGGTACTGGTAACGGCGGGTAAAGTATCAGTGTATTAGTATCAGTGGGTAAATTATTGGTGTCATCATCAGTATCAGAAGTTTCTTGTTAATATTTTTTTTTCATAAATGTCCATCAAAAGTATAATGTTGTTCATGACTGGCATTGTTTCTGGGTACATTGCCATCACTTTCTTCAAGAAGCTGTTGTAATGATTCAAAAAAAACATTTTATTTCTTGACAAAGATACAAAATATCATGGATGGCATGGTCATTTGTTGCAATAGTAGCCCCCCTATATGATGATAGGCTCAACACAGTATAAGAGTTTGATGGTGGGATCTGCATGGTAGGGAGAGCTACAAAGGTATGAGTCTTGTCAAGATAAGAATATAGATAGGGCTGCAAATAGAATTAATGGCATTTTCTAAATTTGTCTCCAAAACACTTTTATCAACAATATAACAATTGCGTCCATAGCTGACAGGGATAGCGAAGAAGTAAAGGGTGAGTGAGACTTGTGTGTGTGTGTATTTTTTTATTCATTTTGAAACGTCATAGTGTATCGAAAGCAATTGAGAATGTCAAGACGATTGGAACTACATTCTATTTCTTGATTACTAACAAGGAATATCTTATGACATGCTGGATAAACTTTTTATTAACAATATGTTGAATTTCAATCAATATAGGAGGGGGGAACAAAGCATCACTTGCTTTGTAGATAAAAAGTACATCCGATCTTGTACCATTAATCCATTCGGTGGGTTTGACCAAGTAATTGTTTTATGCTTGAGGACCTTTGGTTTTTTTTTTTTTTGAATAAAAAAAGCTATTGTTGACAAGTCATACCTAGAAAATACTTTGTTATTTAGATCCATGACATCCTTTTCGTGAATTATGAGTTTTGAAATCATGTCTGTTCCCAGGTCAATACTGGGTTGGAAGATGAACATCCGACATAATGCAGAGCTAAAAAAAATAAAAAAGAAGTGTCACTGGTGACAAGGAATATATCCTGTCACTGGTGACGAAGTTAAAAATTCAAAATTACTGTCACTTTGTCACCGGTGACAATAAATATTTCCTGTAATGTTGTGCCTGTAATATATTTTGGTAGATCAATTAAGATAAAAAGATAAACTAAAAGAATATAATATTTGTTTTATTATTCAATGATGGAAAGGTATTTATATGTTTTTTAACTAATAATGATAATGATATAGATGGAATAATTGGGAATTAAATACGTGTGTTCTTCGAATGGATGATATGATGATGTGACGATGATATATGGATACAACTACGTGACAATACATGGATATCAAAATAAGCATCCAAAAAGGAAAATCACCACTCATTGGATGCATGATATCTAAATATCATTGGACGAGAAAATCCAATTTTTATTATTATAGAACAAATATTTTTATTAAATGAACAAAAAGCTTTTTGATAATTCTTGCTTACAGTACATAATGGATAGTTTATTTCAATTTTTTATATATAATATACTTCCTATCAATAAATTAGTTTTATCTATTGACTATATGTATGAAATCCTTTTGATCTTAAAAAAGTATCTAATATATATAAATTTTAAAAAACTACTTCTAGAAAAAAAATAATCATGTAGTAGGCTAAGTATATAGAAATTGAACATGTATTACGAAAAGAGAAGAAACCTCATTCTATGAATGAGTTCTTTAAACAAACATGCCAAAAAAAAAAATCATTGAACAAACGGACGACGTGTCATACTCCGTTAGAGATATCTAAAAAGGAGATAACATGCGGTGCTTTTTTTAATGTATACTATCGATGATAAAAGAACGATCATTGTTTTAATATGGGTTAACATGGTGATATATTTACATAGTAACTACTATTGATAAATTTGTAAAAAAAAAAAAAAAGCATATGGTTTTTTTTATTCATTCTCATGATGAGCCCCATTTTTTCCTTTGGTTTGTTAGAAAATATATTTTGTTGATTGTATTAGGCAATATCATCATCGATTACGTATTATGTACAAAAGTAACAATTGTTGTTGTTTTTTTTTGGAAGATCTTTGTCAGTATAATAATATGAGTTATATAGCTCAAAATACAAAAAAAAAAGTATTAACCAAGAATAGAAATAATGAATTGGAGTGGTTTTGTTTCTTTTTCAAGTCACAGGATAACGTATTTTTTAATTCTATATCCAGTTGTTTGGCAACAAATAAATATGATCTTTTTGAACTCATGAGTGTTTTTCTTTTATGCACACCATCGTATCTTTTCTCCGTAAAGATAAAACCAAAGAACTGGAAAAAAAAAATAGTTGGAAAATCTTAAAAAAAAAAAGTATTATGGTCTATCTATCTAAATCGTATATGCATATACATCCTCCTCATCAAACTTGATCTTCTCCCTCTATTATTTCAACCTTTCCTCCCTTCTTCTTTTTTTTTCCCATATATGCATCTCATATGTACTCCTACTCACTAACTAACTACCATTGCAGTAAATCAACCTCCCCCCCTCCTTTACTTCTGTCAATTACTTGGTCTTTCAATAAAGTGATATTTGTATATAGAATGTCGATCATCCGATAAAATTCCATCCCGATATATAATGACAAAATAAATATGCAATAAAAAAACAGTAAATATCTTTTAGAAAGAGGGGGGAGATAGATAGTGTGGGAGGTCTTATTGTCACACTTTTTTTTAAAGTATTTAAAACAGGGGGAGGAGTTACTGTTACTTATTTGAAAAAAAAGGACGTGCCAAAATATATTCTACTTTTCATACTCTTTTTCACATTTTGAAAGAAATTAAGCTTTTTTTATAAAGTTTATATAACGAAAGATTAGTTATTATTATTTTTTTAGGAGTCATTTTCTTTAAAAAAATGAGAGACAGAGAGAGAATTCTTTTTTATTTATTTACTTATTTATAAGATGATAAAGTATATATATATGTTATCATTTTCCTCTAGTAAAAAAGAAGATTAAGTATTAAACTATTTTATGCTATCAATGCTCTAATAAGTGAGATACTCGGAACTTGAAAAAAAAATGGAGGCTTGTGTGGACAATTTGTACACCTTTGAATGAAAGCCCTGAAAAAAAACACATTAATCATTTGAGAGATACCTATTTGGTGAGAACACACATACACCATTTGACAAGTAATAAAAAAAAATATAACCCATCATGGATAAGACATTTGCCAGTGCACTCCGTCATTCACGACTTGCAAGTTTCGATCGAAAACTTTCTCAAGTTTATACTACGTCAAAAAATTGTAAACGATGGGGAGAATGGGGTTTGAAACGTAATTTACCCTCTGTCATTCGTACACCTCATATTACAGTATCCAATCTCGATACCAATGAACATCAAACACCATGGGAATCGGGTAGTTCTCAAGTATTATTTATTCGACGATGGAAAGAAAATTTCCCCAACAGTAGTAAACGACCTATTGCTCGACATGAACAAAAAGAATATAATATTGACACCATGACCCCGGCCGAGTTTAAACAATTTATAAAACAAGCAAAGAAAAAAGCACCTGAATTTCATAATCAATTAAAATCCAAAGAATTGGTTCAAGATCAAGTATTTGAATTTTTGGGGGCTACTTTTCATTCATCCAGTAGTCAAGAGTTACCTCAAGGTGGTAGTCATAGTCGTATCGTGGGTCCTACCTATAGTGATCCTCAATCACAAGTAGTAGAAATGGGTTATCCAGTACAAGGACGTATTTTAGGTCCCGTGGAAGGTGGTTATGCTGTAGGTGTAGGGGGTGTCGTTGCCTTTTTACCAAAACGGATGGCTTTAAATATTAAAAGAACTGGAAATCGTTCCGTACGTACATTTTATGTACAATATGCTGGATTTGACAAGGAGGGTCGACCTCGTGTGACTTTACGTTTACATCAACCACTTTCCGCCACTTCTTTGGTGAATTCTACCAGTGATGATCAAAAATCATCTTCACAACAACAACAAAAACAACAACAACGACAAGATAATAATCATCATTTATTCAGAACCATGCGAGCAGAAGATATGTTTTTGACACAATCAAGTGGTCATGATGATCAAGAATTGGATCCAAATCCAAATCATGCTGCATTAATGGAAATGATGGCTCGTTTAGTATCTGATAAAAATAAAAATTAAAACTTATTAACAATGGCTTATATGTTCATGTAATAATAATAATAAAATGATGTTTATTCTTTTTTCCTTCTACCACCGTAAATCATTATTTATGCCACAATTGAGGGATAATGATGAAGAAAAAAAAAGGGGGGGAGGAGATTGGGTAAGAAGGGGAATAAGTTATTTTTAAGCATGGCATGGTGCCTCGTGCGCATACAAAAAGTCAAAATAATAATAATAATAATAATAATAATAATAATAATAATAATAATAATAACAATGTGGGTGATACAGCAGACCCAGTAGAAAATCTTAAAAGGGGCGAGAGAAAAAGTAGGATATTTTGAAAGTTGAATATTTTTATCAAGTTATGATTATTATTATTATTATTATGGAACTGTCAACATGTCAATACACTATCATTTACTCTATCATTTGTATAACGTCGTAGTTGATAGAGATTTTATGTCGATCTTTTTTTTTTATATTTTTCTTTTTTTGAAGGAGAATATATATCCAATTTTGATTGGAGAATGACAACCGCATTGTAAAAAAAAACACATGTCATTCGCGTAGTAGATAGTTAGATAGTAAAGTAGTAGTAAGAGTGTTATAAAAAGCCATGCGTACATGCATTAGATTTCAACAAAATAGTACTGGGAATCCGGATTTTCCCAGTCACTTTTTTTTTTCTATTTTTCAATATGAAAAAAGTCTGTGAGCACGTTTTAAATTGACATTAATAGGAATTATTTCAAATAATAAAGGGGGTGATTCTCATGCTTATATATATATATATATATATATATATATGTTACTACTATTATTATTACTTTACCTATCTATATATATAATCTGTATAGTATAACTTTGCATAATTCTTAACCAATATTATTATTATGTCCTCCTGCGCTATTCTACTTCATCATTAAATAATAATAAAGAATAGAAGGAATAGAACTCATTTTGTGTTTTCCACACACATGGATATATCTTTTTTTTCTCTCTCTCTTCTTCTCCTTATATATATATATATATCCTCCTTGATCCTATCATATAAAAAAAAGTTCTAGACAATTGAAAATAATGACATGTTTTGATATATATATAATAGATACATTGCTTTTTGATAATAATAATAATAAAAAGTACCCTCTTTTTGTGTTACCATCAAAATTAGGAAACTTTTGACTGGAGAAATCTTTTTTCATATAAAAAATATATATATACAAGTGTTTTTTATTTTAAAGTTATATATATATATATCCTTGTTGTTTTTTAAAATATATAATAAACAGTGTGAATGGGGATCGCGCGATGATAAATAGTAATAATAATAAAGAGTTGAGAAGGACCAAGTAAAGTAATATTGAGTCGATCAATCCACTTGCAGGGTTTGAAGTCGTCAAACTCGAAATTTTTTCTAAGCTAACTAATAATAATAATAAGTTGCTCTGTGCACGGTGCAATTATTGACATAGAAACACACATTTTTTTTGGATGTGGGGGGAGAGAGAGAATTCATTGGTCAAAATAACTATAACTTTTTTTTTTTTACATGATTTGCGAATTTGTTGTGGACTGCTTTTTTTAAATAACTAAAATGGCTTTTCTCTCCTTTTCTCTTTCCATACATACACACACACACACATCCTCCCCTCCCCCCAAATCCCCTTATCATGCATTTCCATTCATTCTCTCTCTCTCTCTCTCTCTCTCTCTCCCACCAAAAAAAAATAACATTCAAAACCTATCAATTAATACACACATCCACATATAAATCCTCCCCTCCCCCCAAAAAAATAAAGTTATATTTTTCCTTTCCATGACGAAAGTCCATCACTTAAAAAAAAACCGTGCTGTCAACTTTTTATTGCTGACGATAGTTTCCATCAAAAACGCCGAACAAGGTAATCAGACGCATGTTCCTATACTGTTTGTTTATATGTCACTTGCATGAGTGTCATTGCTGATCATTCGTCATTATCCACCATTACGAAAATGATGAAAATAAATAATAAAGAATGTTATAAATGATGATCAGGCGTATATAAGATTATATTACATACATAATTTTTTTATTTTTTTTTTATTGAACGATATTATTATCAACTCTTTTTTTTATATATTATTATTATTACAAAGTGGATAGATAGGATGCAAGTAGATATAATATATAATAATACGTGTTATTATAATGCATCATCTTTGGTATTGAAATATAAAAGATATATATATAAAATGCATGCAAAAGAACGAGGCCGTGGGTAATATATACATATAATCCAATTGAAAGAAAGAAAAAACCGGTTTTGAATATACTTTAAAAGGCAAAAGTGAGATAGTAAAGCCTTTCTCTACTCCCCCGTGAACTCTCTGTAAATAACATTATATTTAGTATTTTTTTTGGCATTAACTATATTCAATGTCAGAAAACCTGGATTATTTTTTATTATTTACTTGGCACAAAAAAAAAAAAAAAAAAAAAAGTTGCGTATCATTTCATCCTATAATCATCATTTAACATGAAATCTTATGAAATAATTATAATTATTATTATTATTTGTTATATGCAAGTCAACTAAAAATAATCATCGATTGCATATTTCCATCTTTCAAAATAATAAAAAAAATAAAAAATTACTTTTTATAAAAAGCTTTGAAAAAAAGGATCCTTTTTACCCTTTTTTTTTTTTCTCTTCCTTTGCCTTTTTATTCATCCTTTCTTTTCATTTCGCCGAGAGTTATTTTATATACCTCAATCTCGTTCATTCATTCTAAATTATTATTATTACTATTATAATAACTTCTTTCCTTTTCATCATCATCATCATCAATAATACTCCTCCCTCCGTTCATCCCCTTATTTTCTGATTTACTTTCATTTATTGGTTTCCCCTTTTCTTTTTGACAAAGAGTAAGGAAAATCGTAAAACACACAAAGCAATCGTTCTTCTTATTTAAAAAGTCTTTATCCTTTTTCTCTTCTTCTTCTTTTTTTTTTATTTATTTTATTTTATATAAAAAAAAAAGTAATCTTGTGTAGAACCTGCTTCTGCCTTTATTATCATTATTATTATTACTTAGTATACATCAGTCATCCAAACGGGTAAATATCAATCATCATCATCATGAGAACATGAACAAATCATATATATTAATCATTCTTTATTTTAATAGATTACAAAGTATATATATATATATATATACATATATTTATATAAAAAAAAAAGCATCCTCTCTTTTCGTATATATACATTTACACACATACCCCTCTCAAATCACGTATCATCCAAAAAAAAAACAAAAAAAAAATGTATTCACCATCATCTCAAATTCATGTTGCTTCCCAACAATTCGATTCTCATCCTCATCATGCTGCTACAGCAGCTACAGTAGCCGCTAACGCTGGCGATTGCGGTTTACCTACCACGAATACGACCACTTCTTTCAACTTGGGAACTTCTTGTTTGTACCCTCAACAACCTCAGGATAATTATGACTATATGCGTCGTTTTAGTTATGCTGAACTTTTATCCAATCAAAGTGAAGCCAGTTTATCCGATACAGAACAACAAACACCTTCACCAAGTAATGATTATGAAGAATATGTTTATTTGCAACAACAACATCAACCTCATCCTTTGGAACAACAACAAGGAAATTATCCTCATAAACAACAACATCATTCTCATTATTCATTCATGGATTCATTATCTGTTCAACAACAATCCATGTCTAATACGACTACGACAGCACCTTCTTCTTATTATCATGCTACTACTCATGATTCAATGACTACTGCTGCTGCTGCTGCCGCTGCTGCTACTGCTTGGTTCGCTGCTACTACTTCATCTCCTATGGATTTGAATGAAAGCATGACTCCAAGATCAATTTTAATGTCGACAACACCTCATCAAGATTTGAATAATTATTGTGTTCCTTCAACGACTACTACAAGTTTATTGGATTATCATCATCCTCTTTCATCTAATAATTATATGGTGGATGCTTCTGCCTTGACGGCAGCTCCCACCGCTGTTATGCCAATGGAAGATGCTTCATTCCGTGAACGTGCTTCATCGACCAGTAGTTGTAGTAGTAGCAATAGTAGTAGTGATACATCTCTTTCTTCTCAACAACAACAATCAACCAAACCAGAAAATACTACTACAAAGACTACCAATACCAAGGCCAAAAATGGTAAAGTCAAACAAACACGATCGCGTGGACGTCGAGTATCAAGTCATCCAGGTGCTACAGGTCAAAAGATGTTTACATGTCGACATGATGATTGTGGCAAAGTATTTAAACGATCTGAACATTTGAAACGTCATATTCGTTCAATTCATACATTGGAAAAACCATTTGAATGTCCTTATCATTCTTGTTCCAAACGTTTTTCACGTTCTGATAATTTAAATCAACATATTCGTATTCATCGTCATACCAACAAAGAAAAAGGTCATACTACTACTTCTACTTCTAATGGTAACACTAAAAATAATAACCACTCGGCGACAACTACCACCCCTACCACTACTTCTTCTTCTACTTCTTCCTCTGTTTCTTCTTCACCCGTACATAATACCAATTCTACATTCAGCAACTATATGCAAACCTTTTTGTAATGATTTTTTTTCCCTTTATAATGATTCTTTTTATTTTACAATTTTCAAACTTCTTATAAACCCCACCCCCCCTTGTTGCATCTTTTTTTTTTCTTATTGTTTTTTACTTTTTTTTTAAAAAAACATAACTCATAACTCACACACTTTTTTACACACACATACATACATATTTTTTTTATTTAACACACTCACGCACACACACACACACACACACCTAAGCTTCATTTCTTCTTCTTTCTTCTCTAAGGCTCTTTTATTATTATTATTATTAATTCCTAAAAAATTCTCTTTACAAATTTGACTGCAAGCAGTTAATTTTTTTTTTTTTGATATTTTATTTTGTTCTTTTCTTCTTTGCATGCGTATTTTTTTTTATTATTTTATATATTATATTTTTCATCTTGTTTTGCAGCTTTTTTTTTTATTTAATCATCTTCTCTCTCTGCTTAGACAATGATATTTTAAGGACTTGTACATAGTCTTTTTTTTTTATTATTACCCTTTCTTCTTTTTTTTTATTACCCTTTTCCCCTTCTTCTTCTTCCCCCCTTTCTTTTACATTGTTTTATTTTTTTTTCCTTTTTTTATGTTCATTTCCAAAAAACAAAAAAATAATTCTATAAAACCAAATTTTATTTTATTTTTTCTTCTATTTTTTTTCTTTTGTATGAAACAGATGCAGAATTATTTTTTCATAATATCAAAAACAACAACAACAACAATAATAATAATAAATATATATTATTATATATATCATTTTTGAATTGAGTAAAATATAGGACGGTGTATAAGATAAAAATGGTAATTGTCAAAGTGTTTGCGTTTTTTTTATGCAAATTCAATATGGTCTCTCTCTCTCTCTCTCTTCTCATCTTGATTCCTATCCCAAATATAAAATTACGCCAAGTTTTTTTTTTTTTGGGTAGGTATCAAATAAACTTAATTATGAATTCTTTTTAGGGAGAATCAAAGTAAACGAAGCAGGAGAGAAAAAAAAGATAGTTATTTTTATGATAGTCTAATGATGATGACAGTTACATAAAAAATAAAGGGGGAGAAGAAAGAATCAATCATGTCTTTCTTTCCCCCCCCTGCATCTGTATCAAAAAAAAATAGTTTTTCGGTTGGTCACAACATCATCATCATCCTATTCACCAATTATTATTAGTTATATAGTATTATATTACCCTAAGAGAAAGAAAGAACCCTCTTTTTTTCTTTCTAAATGACTGATTGATTAATTGAGTTACATATGGACCCTGTCATGATGAAAAAGCTTTCCTTTCCATTTAAATAATACCGAATATAATATCATGTTGTTGTTTAATAAAAAAAAAGTATCATAATGAATAAGAATCCTATGGTTTTTTAGGAATACCTATAATTACTTTCTCTTCTTGATAGGAATGATCTGTTCATCCTATAGGAAAGAACTAATCTCTCTCTATTGGTTGTTGTAGTATTGTTCGTTTACTGAACTAAACTCAGGGTCTTTTACTCTACCCTCACTTATAGATGAAGAATTGGGTGTGTTTCTATTGATTCATTCTAATTACGTGGCTTGACAAATAAAGGTTACTTTTTTTTTCTCTCAAATAAATAATAAACAAAAATCATTTTTCCATTCTTCCGGTTTTTTCAAACAATCAAGGAAGTGGTTATTCAATCCATCAAAAATATTCACACACACGATCCTTTTTTTTTTTTATTGTCATTGTTGTTTACTATTTGGCTTTTAGCATTTCTCCAATAGAATAGAGTGGCGCTTCTAAAATTCATCAATATCTATATATATATATTTATGATTCTAGGCTTATAACAAAATTTCATACACACATAATGCATTATATATTATTAGTAAGTGAGTAATAATAATAACCAGTCATTTTCATTGGAGTACGTAGAGATTTCATTAGTATACATATTAAACTATATATATATAATGAACTGCATAAAAAAAATATCATTTTCCGTCATATGATGTGAATTGTTTGTTGTTTTTTTTTGGGTTCTAAAAAGCTTCTGTTGTTTTATTTTTTTTTTATAACTCATTCTTCTCAGAAGATGGACTTTATAGCGCGACTTGATTATTATTTTACATAAAAAAAAAAGAAAAGAAAGAGTTACACTGCAGATATATTATATGACTTAGTGGTGGTGGCGGGGGAGAGAGAGAGAGAGAAAGAAAGAAAGAAATGAGAGAGAGAGAGGGGGGGGGAGGAGTGCCTAGAAAGTCTTGCCGATCCTTTACAAAAAATAATAATCCCGAGAAAGAGATTTCTATTTTCTCCATTTGTCTTATGCGTTTATATTATGTTGTCATGCATTATTACATACATACATACATACCAACTTTATATAAGATGGCCCGTGAACCAAAATCCATTTTCTTTTATAGATGAAGAGAATACCCACGGGTGATATATTCCAAAAAGCATTAAAAAAGAAAAAGAGTTACACCAGGTCATTCTTACTTGATCATGGGTACGTTGTAAAATTTTTTCCAAAAGACCTTTTTTCACTCTCCCCACCGGATTTGCCACTCTTTAGGAAATTTGAAAACGTTTTTTGGCACAGACAACGGACAATATCATCATCTACTATGCAAATAGTTTTTTTTTTTTTTCCACGGTTCATTCATTCATTCATCATCTACTACCACAAAAAAAAAAAGATTATCACATGTTGGAACTTTTAATGAATTTCCATGGAATGATAAAAAGTTATTCATGTTACATGAATAAAAAAAAAAGTTCCATGGGGTTCAATTGAATTCGGAATGCACTGAAAGAGAAAAATGCGGTGCATTATTTATTATGAAGTAAATATCTCTAACTAATAATAAACCAGAGAAAAGGGAAAACCAAAAAAAAAGTGTGTGACCCCCTTTTTTTTTACTCTAATATAAAAATGTCATTGTTATGCTTAGTTTTTAGAACAGAATAGAAATTGTTGATTATTTCTCTTTTTTTTACGCCCATTATTTTTTTTTATACTCTATGATTATGAGTATCTTATTCATATTGATGATAAAACGAGAGATTGATGATAGGCAAAAAGTAAGTAACGTCGGGTCGCTCGGAACAGAATTAATATTTTTGTGTAATCTCCTCCCCCCCTAAAAAACCTTTTTATCTATCACTTGTACTTTCTTATCCGGGGAAGAAATAAAATTACGTTATACAATCACTGTATTGTTCTATTAAGATCTATACGTATATACCAATACCATTCTTTTTGATGATTGATGATTGATGATAGATGATGATCATAGAATGATGAATGATGGTGTGATTCTATATTATGATTAGAGTAAGGATGATATATATATATATATATATGGTTTTTTTTGGTTTGCCATGTGGATTACGATAAATGTAAACAATATTACAATTTGATTGTATAACCAACATGTATAAACTCTATAGTTAAAAGGATCAAGTATATATATATATATATATAATAGTAGTAACAGTAACAGTAACAGTAACAGTAACAAGAAGAAGACCCCTTGAAATTTATATATATATATATATATCTACAATCAGTTTTTTTTGCTGAGTCCCTTCTTCTTTATATTGAAGTAAAACAAAAAGGATTACCAAAACAAGATACCAAGTGAAAAATATATAATCCAAATTTGAAAACTGCATGATAAAAAAAAATCCCCTCTTTCTTTTCTTATCAACTCTTTTTTGGAATGATATATATATATATGATGATAGAAACAGAAAAAAAAAAAAGAGATCGCCTTTCAAATCATCAGCATCTTTTTTTTTCTTGTAACACTTTCAAAAAGTTCCTGGGATCTCTTCAAGTTTTCTCACTCCAAAAGTAACACAAGTCATCGGATGGTCGGATTCTCGACTTATTTAACTCTAAAAAAGACAGGTCAATGGGGTCATGGGTATGTCTGTAAACGTTTTTCCATAAGTTATATATCCACACAACAACCTCTCTTTCAGATCGACCTTTTACGCGTGATTCAAAAAAAAAAACTATAATTGATATTTTTCCCAAACCCATTTCTATATGTGCTGTGTATGTGTATATGTGGGGAGGATAAAAAAAAGAGTTATTATTAAACTCTCATTTATTTATTACTATGATATCCATGATTTTTTTAACGCGTCTTTTTTTTGTTTATATAAAAAAGAAAAAAACAACAGTGATCCGAAATCGGTAAAAGAGATGCCGTCCTTCTTATATACCTAGGGCTTTCTTTTTTTTGATAAACATCACATCATTCATTACATCTTTTCTCTCTCTCTCTCTCAATAAAAACCATTGCTATATGTGTGCCACATTATTATGATTGAAAATAAAAAAAAAGGTGGCACATATTCACAACAACAATAACAATCACTATTTTTACTATTCTGTGATAAACAATACAAATTGGCTTTTTTTTAAAAAATGTTATCAGATGATGATGAATGATGATGATGATGACATATTTTTTTGTCCTTTTCTTTCTTTTTAATTTTTATATATAAAGATAGAATAGAATTATAATCATTTATTTCATCCCATCAAAAAATAAAAAAATAAATAAATGGCCTATATCATGTTATATATATAAAATTCTTCTCATTGAATCGTAACACATAAATCCTAAAGTCGGATCACCCGATATAGTTATACCGACCCGGGATTTGGGGGGGGGGAGAGAAAAGAGTGGGAGAAATGGATCTCTCACTCTCTCTCTTGGCAAGTACTACAGTGGATTATTTATCTCATTCGGCGTCATTATCCATTTCATCCCACTATAACGGAAATGATGAGTTATTTTTTTTTTTTTTACTTCCGTGATTTGAACCAATCGTTCTTCGTTTATCGGAATACATCCCAAAGAGAAAAAAAAAAACTTGCATCTATTATTCATTACAAGGACAGTTAAAAAAAGTATAAAAGGTAAAAGAAGAGTGGAGGAAATGAATGTTATCCTTAAACTAACTAGTAATAAACAAAAAAAGTTCCAGACTCTCATCTAAATTCTTCTCTTCATGACTTTATTTTATTTCACGAATAAGTTTATTATTGTAGGATCAGTAAGAATTAAAAGGATGTCTTTTTGTGACTAGAGTAAACATTTATGTGTACGTTTTATAGTAAAGAAAAAAAAAAAAAGTAAAATTAGGGCTTGTTTCCTCAATAAAGTAAAAAGTGGTGGTGACTCTCCACCCCCCAAAAAGACACGGGCGACTGACTACTATTTGATTGAATGTTACATGCTAGGACCCCATGACTTCCTTACTCACTGGGTTGTGTGTCCTGTGCATTTTATATATATAATTTCTCAAACTCAGAAATTCCATTTTATATAAAATAACCCTCTTTTTTTTAACTTTTTATTTCCCAAATCTCTTTTTTTTTTCTTTTTTCTTTCTACTACTACTACTTTATACCTCTTCTTGAGAGAATATAGTGATCATTATTATCAATTACTCCAATCACACACACAAAAAAAAACAAATATCATCTTGAATGGATCCTAATCAAAATCAACAATTAATGGCACAAACCTATGCTAATGCTATAGCAAATGGATTTGATCCTAATCTATTCCAAAGGAATGGATTTGCTTCTTCTTCATCATCATCAGCAGCTTCTTCTGAATCTCAACAACAACAACAACAACTTGGATATCCAAGTTTTCAATTCTCATCAGGTGGTAATGGTGTACCTACTTCTCATCCACAACAACAACATCTTCATCAATTGAATATGCAACATGCTGCTGTTTTTCAATCAGGTAAATCATCATCATCATGATAATCATCCAAAAAAAAAAAAAGAGAGAAAGAGAAAACTTATATTTATATATACTTTTTATCATAGTCATGGCTCAACAACAACAACATCAACAACAACATCCACAAGAAGCTTCTTCACCTACGGGTAAAAAGTAAGTTTTTTTTTTTAAAAAAAAAAGTTGATTGTAATAGACTTTATTTTTCAACCCCAGAAAACTAAATTCTCAAAAAATCAAATAGAGTTCAATCAAAAGCAGAAAGAAGAGCAGAACATAATGCTATTGAACGTGCACGACGTGAAAGTTTGAATTCTAAATTTCAACAATTAGCTCATGCTTTACCTAATTTACAAAATGATCGTAGACCTTCTAAAGGTACTATTATTGAACGCACATTGGAATATGGTAAGAACCTTTTTTTTAAAAAAAAATAATAAAGTTGGTTTTTAGATGATATACTTATCTATCTTTATATATATATATATATAGTAAGAAGTACTTTATTAAAAGAAGAACGTTATAAACATCAAATTCATCATTTGATGCGTGAAAATCGACGTATGTATCGTGATCTCAAGAAAAGAAAACGACGTGATCAAGAAACAACAAGTGTAGCTTCTATTTCTTCTGATGAAGAACACCATTATTCTAGTCAACAATATCAACCTTATTCTGGATCCATTACTTCTTCCACTTCTACTACACCAACACCTACCATGCAATCAAAAAATCTTGTTGATTATGATATGTTGAGTGGTAATAGTAGTAGTTGTAATAATAGTACAACAACGGGTATGTCAACAACAACAACTACAAGTGTTGTAGGACCTTCTATGTCTATTATTTCAAATGCGCAGCAACAACATGCTATGATTCCATGGGAAGTATGTGCCAATGAAGTAATGTGTTCCCCTATTGGTTCATCTTCACAACAATCTTTATATGAAGAAAAAAGTGATGATGATAGTGATGATTTTGATACAATTGGTTGGAATAATTCAACTTCTGAACAACAACAACAACAACCATCATTTCATTTTCAACAACATTATCCATCACCACAACAACAACAATTTTCTATGCCCATGATGATGAATCATAATGATTATGTCGTCATGTCAAAAAATAATACACAACAACAACAACAACAACCTCCTTCTCAATGTATTATGCAACAACAACAACAAATGATGCCAAATTATCAACATCCTATCAAGATGGATAGTTTACCAAGAAGACCTAGGCAAAGACAATAATCTCTCTCTCTTTTTTTTTCTCGCACATTTTTTTTTTATAATCCAATTTCCTTTCTCACCCAAAAGCTTTCGTTCTTATTATCATATATTGTTTTTTTTTTCATCAATTATCCATCATTCATCATCATTATACATCATTCGTCACATTTCTTTTCATTTTTTTTTATCATCATTCTTCCTCTTATCTCTTTTTTCTTATTGAAAAAAAATAACCTATGCCATTTTGTGTACAACAATTATGTAAATAACTTTCTTTATTATATTACCAATACAACTACTACTACCACTCCTCCTCCTCTTCTTCTTCTTACTCTCTCTCATATATATACCCTCCCAATTATTTATAATCTTTATGTTCATATGTTTCTCTACTATTCTATTTCACTACTACTACCTCCTCCCCCCTTTTTTTTTCTTATTGCACATAGTTTTTTTTTAAAAAAAACACTTTTTTTTTCTTTCAACTCCCCCTTTCGTTCTTCTTATTTCTACTTTGGACCATCATCTTTTTATTTTATTTTATTTTGTACAAACTTTTTCTCTTTTTTCATTGTGTTTAATATGACTGTTTTATATAATAAGAAAAATCTTTTTTTTTTAATAATATTTTTAACTTTGAACAAAATAGTTGTTATAAAATGAAATAATAATCAGATGATGGATAATTCTTTCTCACGATCACACACACAAAAAAAACAAGTTTTTTTTATATATAAAGAGATCGCTTGTCAAAGGGCTTAGCATAATAAACATCATCATTTTATCCCATTATTAAGCTAACGAAGAAAGCACTTGTAATCGTTCTCGGATAACCTCGGGCCGTATCTTTTATATATAAAAAACATGGTCTGTTCATCTTCTTATTGAAGAACGTGGCACACATTTGTGTGTATTAATTCTATATAAAATATGATTTGATCTCCTTACTATATACGTAATACTTGAATAAAGAAAAACACCTTTTCAACTGTTTTTTTTTTTTTACTGAAAGGACGAATCGGCACCGATTCCGTTCATCATTGAATAATACTTTTTTTTTTGACAGCCCCAAAAACACTGCTTTAACCCTACCTTCCCCCCCCACAATTCATATCCAATTCTATGCGCCACCTTCTTTTCTCCTTTTTTTTTTTTCCTTCTTTCACTAAAAACTCCTTAAACTATAAATCTTTCCTCCGCACCCCAAATATTATCACTTTTTTTTATAAAAAAAAAGTTGTAGTAAATAAATGAAAGAATTTGATGTACAATACAAACTTATATTTCTACGTAATTCAATTTAGAAAACGTGAATTCCGTTTCTTTTTTTAAAAAAAACAACAACAATATATTTATATTGAAAGAGAAAAAAAATGGGTGGGTGGGTGGGTGGGATGTAACAATATATATATATATTGGGGATGTTTTTTTTAAGCTGTTCTAAGAATTAAATGAACACCACTATCTGTCCATACAGGTGTACTCAATTCACCTACTTGAAGAGCAAAAGCAGCATCCTCAAATGGTTTTTGCATTTGACCACGTTCAAAATGTCCTAAATCTCCTCCTCTTTTTGCACTTGAACAATCCGAATAATTCGTGGCTAATGCTGATAATGTTTCTTCACCTTGTTCAATTTTACGTTGATATTCTTTCAAGATATCAAATGCTTCATCTTTGCTTCGTGTAATATTTTCCTATATAGATTTTTTTTTTAAAAAAAATTGTCATTTATATAGATAGATAGATAGATAGACAGATCTCTTTTTCTTTTTAGAATAGAGAGTATTTAATATTTACCTCTCGCCATGAAGATGGTCTTCTAGATCCAGCATGCTTTACAAGCAAATGACTCACACGTACTCTTTCTGTATCATTGGCAACAGGCATTTCCCATTGACTTTCCTTGGTAACGGTATTAAAAAAATAATCTTTATTATAGGTACGTGAATGACGTATAACCCAATTCGCTGGTAATTCCTATTCAATTATGGGGTTTTTTAACATGTTAACAATCTCTCTCTCTCTCTCTCTCTTTTCAATGGATGATTGATATAAATTCATAATCAAAAAATAAACTCCTTTTATTACCATTATGTGTGTCTGTGTGTGCGTGTGCGTGTTTTTTTTGATCTATAAGAAAACAACTGTATCATAGAATCATTTTTATTAATGTTTTATCATTAAACATTATATAAAAGTATATCTAATCTGGTTTCATCAAGAGATTGTTATAAAAAAAAATAAAACTTACACTTTTTTTTTCTCAAGTTGAGAGGGTGTGGGCGTTATTCACCGTGTGTTATTTGCAGCTTATTTGCCCTTATTAGAAATTATTTCAAGGTAATTTTAACACGCAATCCCCAAAACATTAATAACTCCGGTCCTGTTTTTATATACTTATTACCGTTATGCACAAAAAAAAAAGATTTCATTGGACTAATGTTTTTTTCATACATGTACACACTTAATTCTTTTTCATATATATCATTGGGTTTTTATTTTTCATGATGATAATATACATACAAAGAGGATAGAATGAATTGATGTATATATATATTCAAATTATTCATAAATAATTCACTAACACCCTTGAAAAAAATATATGTTTTTTTTTCTTGTCCTTTCTCCATTGTTTACTTTTAAGCCCATAACTATGGATTGCATCTTTTTGCCACTTTGTTCTTTCATGAATCGATAACAAACAAAAATGGCAAAAAAGAATAGTTTGTTGGGGGGGGGAAATGAATGAGAGGTACCAAGAGAAAAAAAGGAAAGAATTGGATTCTTTGTGTGTTACGTCTTCATGGATTTCCAAATGGAATTATCACTGTTTATTTGGCCATTTTATATATTACAGAATAAATAAATAGAAAAACGTGAAAGACCACAACAAATATAAAGAGAGAAGAATATATCCGGGTACACGGAATCTGGATCCGAAGAAGAATTATATATAATTAATAGGATACTTCATCAATATACCCTTATCTCAAAAATAAAATAAATAAAAAAATCGGTGTCATTTATATATTATAAAAAAAATTGCTTTCCTATCATTTGTGATAAAAATATGTATAAAAATAGCCAAGTGTTATCAATTCGGATCGAAGCTGTCAAATGTCAAAATAGGATTCGGGATAGAATGAAATTTAAAAATACTATTATATTCTATACCAATTCACCTCCCCCCCACTCTTTTTTTAAATCACTTATCAGTATTGGTTAGTTATATATAATCCATTTAGTCAATGATAAATGCGTTATAGATGAGCAGAGTGGAAATTCTCCAATAGAGAAGAAGTAGTTTTTAAAATAATGATTGGATATATATATATATTCAAAATATTTGAGCAACATAAAAAAAGTTATAAAAATAAAAAAAAAGAGTCCATATTATATATTTATGTATTAGAGATGATTTATTGATATTAAAGTGTAATTACTTTTTCCCCCAGAAACTAAGCAAGTTTCTTTGTTCGCCTTGTGATTTCTTTGTTCCAGATTTCTTTGGAGTAGAAGAAGGCGATTTATTTTGTGATTGTTGTTTTTCGATATTATTATTTTGAGATGTTGTCTCTATTTCTTCATCCTCATCCATCGTTTCATATTCCTCTACATCTTCAGTCACTATATTTTTTTTGTTTTTTGTTTTTTTTTTTTTTGGTCAGTTTAAATGAGGAAATGGAACAAGTGTATAGCTTTATCATTTAAACATTTTTTTTACCTAAAAATCCACGTTCATTTGTATAATGTTTCTTCTTCATCACCTTTCGTCGTCTCTTTTGACTTGGATTTGGTTTAGAAGAGGAAATTGGTACTGGTTCTTCATCTAAATAATAGATATATAAGTAAGGCGGATGTTTTTTTAAAGTCTTTTATATACATACCTTCTTGATCCAACATCACATCTTTTTCTTCCACTTGTTCTTCTTCTAATGGTTCATCCATTTCCATTGGATCATCTTCTACATCAACAGCTGGTTGATTACGTAGAGGACTAGGTTCAGCCATATCTTCATCTTCTGAAAAAATATCTTCTGCCGTCAAACTAGGTTTTTTGGGTTCAGGTACTGGTTGTTTTTTTTCTAATTATATATATTCCATTCATCCCAAACCAAAACACATTAGATAAGCTAATTTTTTTTTGATAATAAGATTGAAATACAAACCTGGTGTTGTTGCTTTTACTGGTGTAGATGGAGAACTAGTAGTTGTAGTGGTAGTCGTAGGATTAGGTGATTTCTTTGCATGTTTTTCAAATGATAAAGTGCCTTTTCTTTTATTTGGAATTGTCGATTTCTTTGTCGTCGTCTTTTCTGTTGTTGTTGTTGTTGATGGTTCATTTTTAATAGTTGGTTTAGAAGTTGTAGATGGTTTTTGTTGTTGAGAATGAGTAGTTGTAGTAGGTTGTGTTTGTTTCAATGGTTTAGGTGTCAATGCTTGAACGCATCCAAATACACCACATCTGAAAAATAAAACAAGATAAAAAAATTAAAACTTTTTTTTTTTCGTATGTTTTTTTTTCTTTTTAAATGAGACTTACTTTACACGATCTTGGATGGTAAGATAAGGAATATCTCCATTCGCATCAATTAATATGGATAAATCCTATATGATTGTATTAGAATATATATATCTATTTTTAAACTTGTTATATGTTCTTATTACCTTTGGATCATAGGGAACTACACTATAAACATGAATCCCTGTCACATCACGAAATTGTTTCTTGGTTTCTGAAATGAAATAAAAAAAAGAATTTAGTTTATGCCTCTTTGCTACCGCAACCACACACACATATATATATTATCAACCTTCAAGATCTTGGTTTTTAACAAGTCGAATGGTTTCTCGTGTAGTATCGCCATCAGCTGTTAAACGACCAGTAATACAATAGATAGCATGTACGTTTGGAGTACTTTGTGCATAATCGTTTAACACTCTATTTATACATAAAAGTGAAAGTTAAGTACATGATATATAGCGAAACATGATCCCTCCCTCACTCCTTTTTTTTTTCAATTCAATTCCACAATAAAACTTTACCGTTTAGCTTCATTCACATGAATACCTTGTTGTCGTGCTAGTGATTTATAAGTGACCTAATAAAAAAAAAGTTTTTTTTTTGCAAGTGCGCGATCAATTAATAAAAGATCATTCGTCAATGTCTTGTATAATGTAAATTTTCAAGAGAATTTTTCATTCTTACAGGACGTTGTTCTTGAAGTACGGTTATATTAAGCTGTTGTTCCATTATTATTATTGTTATTTTTGTACGAGATTCAAGAAAAAAAGATATATATATATATATATATATATGCCAGAGTATTCAAACTCGCGTGAAGAAAAAAAAGGGGAGGGGGAGAGAACGACGCGTCTTCAATTAAATTATAAACGCGTTTTGAAATTTATTTATCCATTTTATTAATAATAATGAAACATAGATATGAAATATATAATAGAAAAATAATAAAAACATAAATTTACTTAGGTTGGGTGGGGGAGGGAGGATGGGAGAAAAAAAAGAAACCCATTGATTTTAATCATTTTCTGGTGGATCCCTTGGTAAAGTAGCTTCACTCTTTTGAACACCTCGAAAACTTTTCCAAATCTTTTTGAAAAGAGGTAATGTACGTGGAGGGCATGGATACCAATCTTTTGGTATTTTTTCTTCTTCAAAAAATGAACGTAAATGATCTTCATGAATAATTGATTTATGTCCCAAAATTTCCAATAATGCTACGGTTTCAAACGTCACGGACAACTATTATAAATATCATTAATATAAAATCAAAAAAAAAAAGAATATAGAGAGAGTATGGTGGTTTTTTTTATATAGGTGAGTTCAAATCTATTTACCTGATTAGTTAAACCCATTGCAAAATATGGATTATCACGAATTGATTCTAGCCAACATAATTTACGATGATCATATACATCTTTATCCACAATATACAATCCTTTTTCTTGTTCCTGTTGATCATCCTTCTTCTTGTTATTGACTTTCTTTTTCGTATTATCACTATGACTCTTCGTTTTTTGTTCTGCTCGTTTTCTTGCCAACTGAATCATCTGTTCAAATCGTTCTGGTATAAATTGAATCGTACTAAAAGGGGGTAAATGTGCATCATGACGACTGAGTGAAACATCATGTTCTACTGCATTATGAATTCCAAATTGTCCTAGATGAACCACTTTTAAAGGTCGTAGATAAGAATGGATACCATCCGATGGATGTAACTGTTTAAATTTGGTATAAGGAAGTTTGGAAACAAAATGGGCAAAAAAGGGTGGCATCCCTAAGATAACAGCGGCCTCAAATAATTGGGGTTGGGTAATGTTACGTCCATCACGAGGTAAAAATCCATGATTGGCCAAAGTATTCAGTGCTGGACAAGGACCACGTAAGTCAGATGCAGTAGGTTGCTGATATGGATGTTGTTGCAATAACTTTATCCATTCTTCTTGGGTTTTTACTTGAAATTCACTCCCATGACGTTGAATTTGAATCATTTGAAATATCATATAGATCAGAAAACCTACTAGACTCAGTTTTACACATAGTTTGATGGATTTTTTGATGGTGCTTAAACGATGTGTTATAGTACTAGGGGCCGTTCTTGTAGTAGCCATAGAAGAGGATGAGGAGGACTTTGTATCCATTTTATATGTCCTTTTTTTTACCCCAAAGAGAAGAAGAAGAAGAAAAAGAAGAAAAAGGTTAAAAAAAAGAACAAGTCCAAAGAAAAAGAAGCAAAAGAATAACCTTTTTTTTTTTTGAAAATATTTATATAAAATAACAAAGATTTATAAAAAAAAAAAATAAGAGTATCTAAATTTACAACAAACAAATGAGAGAGAGAGAAAAAAAAGGGAGAGATGCAATCATGCATCAAAATAGATATGCATAATTTTTTTTTATGTTGACGAACTAGCCTTTGTAGTAATATTCACCGTTTGCTTTTTCCATCCACATTCTTCCTTTGGATCCATGACCATATCTACCAATGGGAAATAATGATTGACCATCTTGACTGAAAGCATCATAGGAACATTATCAAAACTAACGCATCTTACACGGACATAAGTATTATCCGGAATATCCTTGACTGCTTGAATCAAATCATCCAGTGTTACAACTTGAACTGCATTAATATGTGTGACCCAATTGGTAGGTACTAAACCATACATGAAAGCAGGTGATCCTTTGGATCGTGCCGAAATATAAATCTTGGAAGGTAATGTTTTACTTTGTTGCAATACGGCCTTGTGAGGTTCTTGTAAAACAGCACCTCCCCAAAATACCAAACGATTGGTACCAGCTCCCGAAACAGGTGTGGTTTTGACACGAACTGTCATTTCTTTCTTTTGTCTCAAAATCGTCATTTCCAATTCTTCAGCTTCATATTGTACATCCAATTCATACATTCGTGTAATCACTTTGTTGTTGATGGCCAAAATTAAATCCAATTCTTTTAATACGTTGCGACTTTCACTACAGGCTTCGGTGCGTCGAATCATAAATACTTGATGTTTGGCATGATTGGCATCTTGTACTTTACGAATCCATTCGTCAGACATACCCATGGCAGAAGCTTGAGCCATTTGTACAGGCATTAATTCAATATCAAGACTGCGAAGTTCCACAGGTTTGTTTTGTTGTAAGCGTTCCAATACAGGGAGAATAGTGGAGATATGAAGACCTAAATGATATTCATTATCATGACCATTCATGTTCCTTTCTCCTAAATAACTTAACCATAATCCTTGAACTTTGCCATCTTCGGATGCAAGTAAACCAGAAGAACATTGAAGTGCTAAAGGTGTATCCAAAGTAATACCATCTTGGTTGATACCTCGGAATCGGGGTGTCTAGAATTTTTAAAAAAGTTTAGGTTTCATAAATAAAACATAATGCATGCATTTGTTACACAACTTACGCCGTTATGTGGAATGGTCACACATGTAATATCAGTGACAACTGTACTGAGACAAACAGGTCGCTGATTATGGTTATGAGCTACCAATGTGACTTTATGACCTTGTTCCAATGTCTTGTCACTCAATGGTGCACTCAAAACATTGGTATCACCAATAAGTTTAGGATCATATTTGACAATGGCAAAATTATGAGTTGGATGAAGATACTATAATGTATACCAATGTATTTATGAATATTAGAACAAAAATATCATGTCACTATATACATAAATCAAAAAAAAAAAAAATAGAGCATATTTATCACTTACAATCACTTTGCCAGGAATAACCAATGAATCAGCCACAGTGATTGTCAAATCACCCATTGCTGTAGGAACAATACTACGCGCTACCACCACAAATCCCCGCTCCTTATCAATCACAACACCTGCACCCAATTTACGATTACGTGGAAAACCATCCAATCGACAAGGCATATAGTAACTAACTTTGACTAAGCAACGAATTAACTCTTTACATGCACCCACGCTTTCATCCAATTCGATAAACCGTTTCGTCGAAGGTTCAATAGGGCGAGGTGGGATAGGGTCTCCATAATCTGTAAAGTCCCAAAGACCTGTCTTGTCATTACGTTGTGCTAAACGGAAACCAGACCAATGACGATCCACTTGAACAACAGATACCAGAATTGTATGTGTGTCTGCAATGGAATAATAGACAATAGGGACGCGTGCACGATCAGGAATTCCTTTCATTACTTCGATAAATGCATCCAAGTTGGGTGTATCCTTATCATCCACTGATTTAATAATCCAACCATTATCAGGTCCATCCAATCTAAACACTATAAACATTTCCCACAATTTTTTTTTTAGTTTTTTCCTGTAATATAAAAAAAGAAAAATCATTATTACAAAAACTTACTGCCAGAAGGTTCTGAAACATAGACACCACGACAAGGGACACAATAAGCACGTGCTAATTGATAGGATACTTCATTCAATTTTGAACCACCCACTTCGACATATCGATCTGGTGTACTGAATATGGGTTAGTATATATTATATAATCGTACTTTAATTTTATTTTAACATCACAAATTGCACAACTCACATGGCATGAAGATCTCCTACTTGAACTGTCAATTCCAATGTTTTACCACCTCGTTCAATAACAATATCAAGATTCTTTCCAACGTTGGCATCCAACATAGCTTCCAAAGGTACAAATCGAGTAATATATTGACCATTCATGGTCAAAAGAATATCACCTTCTTCCATTTTACCATGAGCAGGTCCTTCTGGTAATACTGTTTCCACCACAAGCATACCAATTTCATCCTTAAATTCTTTTCGTAACTTTTCTTCTGTTTCTGCTTTTAAACCTAAACGTCGTACCTCATCAAAAGGTCGATATCTAAAATTATATATATAAGTGTGTGAATTACATTTTCCATCTACAATTTTTTTTTACTTCCTCAATAGTACAAACATCCCCCATGATCCTAGTGTATTCTACTTTAAATCCTCAACAAGAAATAAAAAACTTACACAAATTGAGTTTGAATATCACCTCGAGGAACAGGTTCTCCACGTTGAACATATTGAAGAGCTCGTTTGATTCTATCCAAAGGTAAGAAAAAATCGGTTGCTGCTTTGGTATGTCCACCTGCTTGTAATGCAACGGCGTTGCCATCAATATCAATAACAGGAGATCCAGAACTTCCACCACTTGTACTGGATGCGGCTTGCCTATATTATTTTAAAAAAATATTTTTCCTTTATTCATCAATAACCCGTTTTTCCTTTTTTTTTATAATTAATACTGCAAAATCCCATTGTTATAAGAATATATATCCCCCTTACAGATAAAATGTATTAAAATCATTATATGTCAAATCACCATAATCAGGTGTATTACGATCCAAACGTGAAATCGAACCAGCTAAAATACTTAATTTTTCACCAGCATCGTTACTATATAGCCACACAATTCAAAACAAAACAAAAAAAAACACGTCAGTATTTTTTCGAATCTAGGTAACCAAAAAAAAAAAAAAACATGCTCAATTCCATCACGCGCTTCTCAATCATTATCCCCCACTTTATCATTGTAAATAAATATACATTACCCTACAACACGAATATCTAAGCCCACCTTTGCAAGTTCAGGGCGCAGTTCTACTTGAGTTACAGGCATATACTTGATTTTACTTGGATCAAATCTATAAAATAGTGTATAAACGTGATTGAAATATTTATTTCTTTTAATATCGGCTTTTTTTTAATAGTATCAGCGCCACCAAAACATCATCTCTCTCTCTCTTCTATAAACATATTGAAACATTGAAAATATGTGCCACTGCGCAGTATTTTTTTTTTTAAAAAAAAAGAACACATACTTTAAGAAACCAAAGTCATGAACAGGATCGCGATAGATCGGAAATACATCAACTTCTTCATGATCATGACAAACAGCTTCACCCACAAAAGGACCAGCACAAGCAACGTGACGGTTTGTGAGAATAATACCATTCTTTGCATCCACAATGAATCCCGATGCTTCCGAAGTTTCCGGTCCTATTATATAATGTCATTAGTAATATATAGAAAAAGATAGAACCTTTTATATATATATTTCTGGGAGTAACAAAAAAAAAAAAAGGTACAATGTTTCTCTTTTTGTGTTTAAGAAAAAAAAAAAAGAGAGAGAGAGGATATATATACCTTCGGTATCAAAAGCTGCAACTTGACTGAATCTGATCGAAACGATCGCTTTGACAACTTTTTCAATAGTGGATTGCCATTTTGAAGGTTTCAAAGGAGCAATATCACTTGTATCTACAACAATACTTGGTTCATCGAGAATCATATTATCTTCTTTTGTAGTGGAAACGATACTGTCACGACGTTCGTTTTCTGTTGCTTGTTCTTCTGGGTTAACATGAGAACCATTATGATCTTCTCGTTTACGTCTTTTGGCAGGATGTTGATTAGGTGCTGGTGAATCACCTCCTTCAAAGTTTCGTTCTTTTGGTAATACGGGTTGATCGCCGTGTTGCGGAATCATTTATTGTTGATAGATTGAAAAATAAGAGAAAGGGAATGAATATATATAAATATATATATATAAAGATCTGATCAAATGAAGGAAGAGATCTTAAAAGAAGAATAAAGAAAAAAAAAAGCGTTTTTAAAAGGTTGCTCTCTTAAATTTTTATTCTGTTTCCCGCCACGTTGTTTATAATACAATAGTTTAGTCTATAATATACAATTAATTCTATTCTATAATGATTATCAATACTATTCATATCCATTGAACAATAGTAGGTTTATTAACATTCTATTTACCTTATTACCATATATTTCACTATTGTTGTTTTTCTAAGAGTAGTAGTAGTTTTACATTGATCCACCTATTTCTTCCCATCATCACCACCATCATGTACTATAATAGCGCGTGGAGATAAAGTTGTTTTATTATTATTATTTGATTAGTTTATACCATACGTGGATTACCTTGATGCAAGCATCAGAAGAATTGATTCGAGTTTTATATCCATGGCATAGTTTTACTACCTTTTATAGAAATTGTCAATTTTTTAAATAGCAGACATTCTACCTTTTTGGGCGTTTTATATGGAGTATGTAAAGCGCCTTTAGGATTTGGTTTGGTTGTCTGTCTGTAACGTAACGCTTTCCATTTATGGAAATGGTGATGTAAATTTATTGGCAGCCAACAGTGTATATTTGAAATAAAAAGCAGTGCAGTAAAAAAAACCCCATCACCATTTTGCATATAAAAGACTTGATCTTCGAAATAAACCAAGTTAAAAAGGTGTGCACCCTATATGTGTTTGCTGTCTGTTCTAATTCTTATCATAATGGTGAAAGCAAGAAATATAACATAATTAATAATGTAAGGTTTGATCTACTCAATGTTTGTTTTTATAAGTTTCTGTATTGTACGTAGAATAAATAGTTCAAAAAAAAGAGAGGTCTTTTGAAATACGATTTATTGTGAATAAAGATAAATCAAGATAAAGATAATTTCTATTGTTTTATGTACAGGTATTTTACAATATTATCAAGAATACGAATCCTATTTTTCAAATACTCTATATTTTTATTTTTAGGATATTACAGTTTCTAAATTCTCTGAATGCAATGATTAAGCACATGTGGAAGAGTGAGCATTTAGAAAGAGCATCATGTCCTCTTTTATAGTAGAGTCACGATAAAGAATCTTATCAAAAAAATTATTATTTCTATATGAGATGAAATGGAATGTAATAAAAAATGGTACTGATAGGTATATCTTTTTATTGTCCTGTTTAGTAATCAATTTACTTCTTTTCTATTCTTCACAATCTTTCTTTTGTATTCTAGATTATTAATAATGAACAACAAATCAAGAGTAATATAGTGTATCATTAGCTGTATCATGTTTAACCGATTATTTATGAATGAGTGAATCTATCATATATTAGTGTGGGTCACCTCACCCTATGATTTTTTTTTATTATAATAGACTCATTATATAATACACTGAACACCAAACCCAATGTATTTTCCTTTTAATAGCATGAGAAAGATCCTTATTCTGAGATATTAATTATATTTCCATTATATTCCGTTTTGTTCCTTATTACGTGTCTTCTATCTCTTTGCTACTATCATTTGTTATCCAATTAAAAAAATAATAAAGCACACAATCCTTTTCGTTTTTAATGGCCATTTTTGACATTGTTTTCATGATTAGATAATATATTCTTCTATTTCTATTTTTGTTAATTAATGATCTGCTATCATAAAAAAGTCTTTACTTTTAAATCATTATCTACATTTATGTATTATATATAACAATAATGATATATATATATCATCAAAGGATCCATCTTTTTCTCATTATAATCATCCTAATTTTATTAATGGGTACTCTGTAACATCACGTCGATTAACGAGATCTTGTTCGATGGCATGTTTTTTTTTAAAAAAAACATCCTATTTTGGCTGGAAGATAAGATTCACTATTATGCATGATTTTTCTTTGAAAACAATTACATTTGACAAGATGATATCATCATATTATCTCTTTATTAAATTGAATCCGATATCATTAATCATTTTCGTCATTGTTTTCATAATAATAATTTTCTACTTTTGTTAATGAGTAATCCATAATCATGACATTTCAAATACTTTTTAACTCAACAAAAACATTCACTTAAGATCTGTAATGATATATTGGCAGAAAGCCCATCTTTTTCTCTTTCTAATAACGTCAGTTTTATTATTGAATGTCTAGTAAAGTCATATCAATAAATTCAATTGAGTTCAATGGCTTCTTTCTTTTAAAAAAGAGTCCTCTCCGTCTTTGCCCGACATACATAAAGAACATGCTCATTGTTCTTTAATTACGTATATAGAAATGATATCATCCTCTTATTAATCAATACATCAATCATCCAGTATACTCTTTTAAAGCCTCTCTTATCAACTTTATCACCCATCCAATAAAAAAAAATCTTCCGTTTACATGTCACAACTATTTTGAAATTTCCGTTTTTAGAAGTTGTCATACGATCATCTTGTCAAAATATTACTTTATTATTTTTAAATAAATATATAACTACATCATCAAACATCATTATAGTGAAAAACATATATCAAAAAAGTCTAGGTTCTTAGCTTCAAAACAAGATCATCTCGTCTTATATCGATCAAAATTGATAAAGTTATAAAGGATTAAAAAATGGTTCATTGTTTCAATGTTGAAAAAGTATAAAAAGGGTTCAAAATAGCGCCCCAAAATTGTAAAAATTATCACCGTACCTTTTCTTCTTCTTTTTTCTTAATCATCCAATCATTTATCATCCATCATTATTTCTTTTCATCACAATCCATCATGCAGCAAGGTCTTGCTCAATCCATCCATGGTTCTCTGGCTCCAATCCATCCGGTCAAACTCCCATGGTCCATCTGTCCCTTCATTCTCTTGGTAAACTTTTTATGATCATCCTTGTCTAGATGTTTCTGCTCTGATTCACCATTTTGTTTATCGTTTCATCCATCCATCCTTGCTGCGACTGTCGTCACACTCATCTTTTTGGTCATATAACATTGTTTCCTGTTGTTTTCCTCCCAAACATGGTGCGATATATTATGGTATGTTATTGAATTTCTTTTGACACCTTTTTTTTTTCGTGATCGTATTATATTTATAATGTGTCTTCTACCTGTTGATAATACTTACAAATCTTTTTTTTTGTGTTATCCATCTTCTTTATTAGTCATCCAAGTTGTTGCTCTCTTGTATTAATCTCCTTCGGTCATCCATACTATGCACTATGTTGTATGTTTCCATTGATTGTATATACTATGGGATTATTTTATTACTACCATGTGTCAAGCCATCCTTCTTTGGTAATTCTTTGTTGTGTCACATGATCTTTGGTCTTTGGTTCTACTTTATGTTGCATCATGAACACCCGTTGATCAAGCCACCCTGAACAAACTTTTATCATGTATGCTGTACCGATTCATCGTCATGCTATATCGTCCATCTTTCATCATATATGTTGGTTTAATCCTTTGCCGTATCACGTCATTCCTACTGAAATATCTACCCTGTTGTCTATTTTTGGTCATGCTTTGACCCGGGATGTCTTTAAACTCGCCCTTTTTTTTGCTTATTTCAAGATATGTATGACTTTCATTATCATGATGCTTAGTTGGGTATTGGAGAGGTGAATCATCAAGTTAATGTGTAAATATTGATATTTATCTATGTATTTTAATGATTAATTCTCTTCTATTAGATCTTTTTCTTTTTGCACATTTCTTTTATGTTTTTTTTAATTTGCTTTGGTAACTTTATAGTTTTGTAAACCGTTTAAGATGAAGATGTAGTATTTGAAGATCACTCAACTAATATAAACTCATTGCTCCATTTATCAGCTTATATAGTTTACCCTCTTTCTCTCTCCCTCCTAAAAGGAGTACTTTTTGACACGTAACTAGTTCTAGTTCATGTTGTCAGCCAGCGGATGCTGGATTCAAAGTACATATGATCTTTTTTATAAACGTCTGTATTTTTATCGCTATATATCACGATTGGATATCAGTTTTAGCAGTTATATATTTTTTCCTTTAATCAATGCTATTATGTAAAAGAGCAAGTGACACAAAACGCGTTTCATTCGTGTATTTGCATAATGTACTTTTTTTTTTTTTTGGTGGAATGGATAATTTTCTTTGATCTCTCTTTACACAAAATATATGATGACTTACTATATTATATGATGTGACATTTAATGATGCAAGTTAAAAGTTCCTAGCGAAGGTTACAAGTTTTGTCTTATAAAAAACATAATTGCTGATAGTAAAAAAGAAATGAAACAATTTCTTTCTCCAACTCTTTTTTTTTCATCCTATATTATTATCAATATAACTATGTCATAAAAATGCACAATGCTTAGCATAATATGATCGATTTTACCTCCTTGTTCAAAATCAATCAACTGTAGAAGTACTAATAAATATTCATTGGAAATTCGACTATATTATTGCATTAGCATCAGCTATCCTTTAAATAGTCATACATCTACTAGGCGGTCTTTTGATCTATATAGTTGGTTGAAAAAGGTACTTTAATAAAATTACAAAACCTTTTTATTGAAAAATAAACTATAATATAAAATTACTTTAGTCTATTATGAGCAGCACATAGATATATTATATATCCATTCAAAAAAAAGGTGTAAAGCGGAATCGTAAGCCACTTGTTATAATCGTATTTGTTAACCCACATACTACAACCAGTTAAAGCTGAGTCTACACTAGTAAGTATAGAAAGGGTCTAAATTTTTTCCATTTTTTTTTCTCTCATTCCCACTCACCGTCCCCCCCCCTTTTTAAATCGATTTATAATTATATTTGATTTCTGATTGACAATGGAAAATGAAGCCTCTTCATCACACATGGCATCAAAGAGTAGTGGTAGTAGCGGTATAATTGCAAAACAATCATCAAAACGATCACGCCAAAATCAAGATTATGTGGAACCCGTCATTCCAGCGAAAAGGATGGGTGGCATAATAGTTCGAAGTGGTAACACACCTATTATAAACAAAGATAACAGTAACAATAACAATGCTAGCGTTATGACAGGTCAAGTAGGTGTCACTAATACGCATCCAAGTTATTTGACGCGACCACCTACAACAACGACACGTGCTTCTATTGACGCTGAAGATAATGAAGAAGAGGATCCATCAAGTCATATTGAAACTTTGATTATACCACCACATAAAATACGAAAAACATTATCAAATCAATCCTCCCAACAACAAAAGACGTTATCTTTTACATCAGCAGCAACAACGGCGACCGCAAATTCTTCTCAATCAACGTCACCCCCTTCCCCAACCCCTCTTCGTCAAGTACCTGCATTCATCGATCTAACATTGGATGAGTCAGACGATGATGATTATTCACCACCAAAACCTTCTGCTAAGCCTACCATTTCTGTACCATCCTCTTCAACAGGAGTACGAAGATTACGTACTTCATCGGCACCTACTTCACAGCATTCAGCAAAACAAGTAAAAAAGGAACGAACTACTACTAGAAAATCAACGACGACAGTCAAAAAAGAAAAATTCAATTTCTTGGGCCTAGAAAGCAGTGATACTGATAGTGATGGCTCTTCATCTTTTGGTAATAATGACAGATCGACAAAAAATAAACAGGCCATGGAAGGGAAGAAGTCGAGATCAAGCAAGCTACAACATGTTAGCACGTCCAAATTTCTGGGTTCAGATAGTGGTAGCGATGATAATGCTTCTGACAGTAATGACGATGATACATCGAAACATAGTTTACGTCATTCTACTGTGTCAAGTACTATTATCAGTTGCAATAAACAACAACAACATGATGATGATACATTAATTGAAGAAGATGAATTAGATGAAGATGATGATGCGGACTATCAACCAGAAGGGATAACTACAACAGTAGCAGCACTCAGAAATATCTATCGTCGAGGAATTTCCGCACCGAGTAATGATGATTCAGAAGAAGAACATGCAGAATATGAAGAAAATGAAGAATTAGAAAGCATTCGTATGAAATTTACTGAACATAAACATAGTTATGGTATTGCTGGAACATCTGACATTGATGAACTCAACAGCTTATTTGATGGGGAAGAAGATAATGAACAGCAGCAACCAGAATCATTCAGGTCTGAACTACAACGACAGCAACAACAATCCAGAGAAAGCAACAAAACAAACGATTATAATGGAAAAGAAAGACAATCTTCGATTAAATCACAAACAGAAAATAACAACTTTCAACCCCAAGAAAACAGCAGCAAAACTATTACAAAAACATCAGGAGCAACAGATGATATACCAGAATTCTTGGATGAAGAAAGTGAGCATGATGATTTACAATATAAAGAGGATCAATTTATTGATATTGGTGGCTCTCCTTCCCCACCACCCTTATCTTCTCCTCAAAACCGACGTCTGGCTGAAATTGTTAGTAAAGAAACGGACCCAAATATAAGCATTAATACCATTAGTACGATTACTTCAACCTCCACATTGACACCATGTACATCTCCAGCACTTTCTTCTGGTGATCAATCTCCTGTCAGTATCAGTTTAGAAAATGGATTATTAACATCTTCATCACAGCCATCCTCCACTTGCTCTTCTATATCGTCTTCATCTCATACCTCAAGAACAGAACAACCAAGAGCAAAAACCAAAATATTGGATCCTGCTAGAGCAGCAGCTCCACTACCATCAACTGTGGTGAATGAGGGAGATACAGATACTAATCATCCAAATAATGATGACGATGCTGATGATGATTTTTATTCTGCTTCACAACATGAACAGCGACAAGAGCAATCGGGTACACCCATGAGTGAAGATGATGAAGAATTTGTTACAGCTGAACTGGACCGATCTAGTACTGCAGATATGTTTGAGAACGATACGGATTATAAACGATTACCTCGATATGGATTGAAAACTGGATATGTATATGATGTTATTATGTCGCTTCATGCACAGTTGGGTGCACCTGATGAAGAACCTCACCCGGAAGATCCTCGACGCATCTATAGTATATATAAATGTATGGAAGAAAATGGACTGTTGAAAAATTGTACCAAACTGCCGATCCGAAAAGCAACAGAAAAAGAGATTCTTAGCATCCATGACCCATGGTATATTAAAAGTTTAAGACAAACAGAAGGTACAGAAAGAAGAGTGCGTAATAAGGGAACTCCATTTGAAGTTGTTGACTATTTAAACATATATATATATATATATCTATTTAGAAATGTCGCGTAAAGAATTGGAAAAAGAAGAAAGAAAGTATAATTCTATCTACATGAATGCGCACTCACATGAAGCAGCTTTATATTCTGCTGGAGGTGTCATTGAAGCATGTTCTGCTGTTGTTACAGATAAAGTTCAAAATGCTTTTGCTATTGTACGACCCCCAGGACATCATGCAGAATTTGATAAAGCCATGGGATTTTGTTTAATGAATAATGTTGCTATTGCAGCACGATATTGCAAGACTCATTTTCCATACGTTGAACGTATTATGATTCTTGATTGGTAACGATAATATTAATAGAATGATTTTATCAGAAAGGATTGGGGGTTGGATTATATATACATATACTAAAATTTGCCATTTATTCATGAATTTTATTTATTTAGGGATATACACTTTGGTAATTACAATTCGAATACAAATTTTGCATACGAGAAAACTGACCATGTTCACTTGGGCGAAATATCAGGGAACGGTACGCAACAATTAACAAGTCGCGATTCAGACACCTTATATATGTCATTGCATCGATATGAAGAAGGTTTATTTTATCCACAAGACAAACACGGTGGTTCTGCCTATACCGGTCGAGGGAAAGGTAAAGGAAGGTGAGTTATTGTTTTATTCTTTTGTTTTTTTTTAAAAAAATAATAAGCTGGGTCATTTTGTTCAATATTAACAAAAAAAAACCTTAATATAGAACTGTAAATATTCCGTGGCCAAGTGCTGATATGACTGACGGTGATTACTTATATGCATTTCGGCAAGTAGTAATGCCTATTGCCATGGAATTTGCACCTTCTCTTGTGATAGGTACAGAATGAAAACAGGCGAACTAATAATTTAGAGGGGAGGGTGTAGAATATAAAAATGCTACTGATGGTTTCATATTGAGATTTTTCTATTTTTGTATCTTTTCCGCCTCTTTTTTATTATTATTATTATTCAAATATAGTGTCCGCAGGATTCGATGCTGCAGAAGGAGATCATATTGGTGAATGTCATGTTACTCCAGCTGGATATGGACAAATGACGCATATGCTCAAAAGTTTAGCGAATGGTCGTATTGTGCTTGCATTAGAAGGTGGATATAACCTAGATTCTATTGCCAAGTCGGCACATGCCTGTATGTCTGTTTTATTAGGCGAAGCACCCGAGATACCCAGCATTCTTACTCCAAGTCCTGAATGTGTTGAAACCATACAACAAGTCAAGAAAACACAAGCCAAGTATTGGGAATGTTTAAAATATTGAAATTACTTGAATAATAAATAATTCATGCATTATAATAAAGCATGAAATGTCAACTTTCGAGACTTATATTCACTTCACCTGACACAGTGAAATTTTGGAGCACTCTATTTTATTGCATATCTCGTACATAATCACTAATATGACTGTCTCTATAAATCACAGCTTTTACTTTACAAAAAAGGAAATCCAGCAAAACCATGCTGTTACTTTATTATTACCACACTTGTTATAACCTTTACATATAATCACAAAAAAAGATATCGCTTTTCTATATCCATCCAGAAATCACTATATAAACATAAACATTGAAAAAAAGAGTCTATTTAACCCAACTAACTATATCCAGAAAAAAAATAGAATCAGTTACAAATGTTTTGAAGGTGTATTATAATAATTTTTGTTTCCGTTCTGTTACAGGAAAACTTAATTTCTTTGAATAAAAAAAACTAGCCATGATGGCTATACAATGTTTGTACTCCTTGAGCATGCTCATCAGAATTCAGAATTTATAACAGTGCTATATGTGTGTCCATAAAATAATACAAAGTTAAAAAGGATTAAAAAAAGGAAATGTTATATATTCAATATATTGATAGTACTACGTGAAATTAGTAGTTGTCTCAGCCATCCAAATGATATTTTCGATGACAATGAACCAACACCCTCAAAAGCTTTAGAGAAATAAATAATAGTGTAAAACGAGGAACTCACTTACGTGTGTTAATACTCTCATTCTCCTTCATAATAATCTCTTTTTCACCTATTATTCTACACTTTTCTCCTTTGGATATTTATATCAACACCTGGTTAAACTATAATCATGTATTGCTTTTTCCTCTATAAGAGAGTTTCCCCATATATAATAATGTATTGTATTATTATCTTAAGCATCGAACCCAAAAAAAAGGTGACCAAATGCCCATAGGATAATAAAATTTAACATAAGGGGTGCGGTGATCAAAATTCAAAGTGGGTTCGTAGGTTACCTACTTTCTATCTGAAGGGGGTTTGAAACCCTACCAACTTTTGCATACAATACCGTTATGGAGCAAAGTTCAGCTGAGAAATCTGTGTGCCACTGGAGTTTTTTTACTGAAACTTTTATCACTTATTAACATCAGTTGGGTTGTTGTTAGACTAATGTAGAGATACTACAATCGAACAATATTAAAATAAATCTATAATGGAACTTCTCTCTCTCTCTCTCTCTCTCTCTCTCTCTCTCTCAGTAAATACTACGGTCATATTTCCCTGTTATAGTATTTAGATCGATAATGATAACTTTTATTGCTAACAATCAATAAATGTATTAGTGTCGTAACTAAAAATAAGGGTTACTACCATTTCCTTTTTTAATTTATTTTTGTAACACCTTATCGCTGCTATCGTATTTGCATTTTATTATGCCACGTATTTATCATCCATCATCTTATTAATTATTCGAACACGTATTCAATTGACAGTCATGAACACGTATCGCATCCTCCATTATTCCACGTATACATATTATTATCATTAGTTTTATTATATAATTTATTATTATCACAAGTAGTTAGAAAACATATAAATACCCCTGACCATTAAAACAATAAACGACATCTTTCACGTTACTCTTTATTTTATCACTACTCTTCTGTTGTCTCCATTTCTATTGGCTTGGTATTGATCCGCCATAATTATCACGACATTAGAAAACAAAAGAATATACAAGAAAAAATATTTTTATATATAGATATGTAAGGCTTAAATTACACTTTTATCTATACGCATTCTAGTCTAATCAACGAACAACGATCCTCCACGTTCTTCAAGAGTTCCCTTTATCAATTTCAACAAGTTATCACTCTTGTTATTGTTTTGGTTGACACCAGTATTCTTGATCCACCATTTGACATGTAGGTGTCTTAAGGATGCAATATTTTTTACTAGGGAATAGGCTGTTTCAAGATCAATCTCACTTAATTTTAAATATTCGAGCTGGGAGGCTGTGTCTTTTTGTTTAACATGCATCCATTTTTCCTTTCTTTTGATCATTTTTTCATTGCCGTCACCAGATATGTTACCACCATAGTCACCATGTTTATTCACGAAACTAAGGAACGATTTACACGAATAATCACCATCCATTCCCCAGATATTTTGAGGAGCAGTTACCCTGAGATGACGAAGTTGCGGACAATTTTTGGCAATTGTTGTTACTACAGCTCCATTTACTTGGAGAAAATGATCTCCATTATTCGGCGCTTCTTCTAATTCAATAGCTTGTAAAAAAGGACAGGCAGAAAATAAACGAATGAGGATTTGTTCCATTGGTGGATCAGTAGTGTTCGGGCTTAATTCTGGGGGATCCGTCGACAGGCGATCCGTCGACAGGCGATCCGTCGACAGGCGAAATTCGCGTAATTTTGGACACCCATACGAAGCCAACATATTTAATGAAACAGGACCCACATTTTGTCCATCGAAATCCAAGTATAAAAGTTCCAATGATGTATAGAAACTTTTGAATATTTCAAGGATATCCTCTCTTTCTACATTCCATCCATAATTTGTAAATACAAAACGACGGAGGCAACGAGTTCTTTTAATTGTGAACCCATCTACAACCGAGCGATATTTTTCTTTGTAGCTCTTTTTGAAAATGACAGTCTTTTGTGTGGAGGAAGATAGAACGTTGGTGTTATCACATGATGATGGTGGTGGTGGTGATGAGTTAGCTGTAGAGGTTGTCATCATGCCATATTCACTTTCGTCGATATTACTGATCATTGTCGGCGGCATGTACGCATCACCAGTGATAACCAAGTTTTTAAGATGAAGGCAAGATTTCGTTGCTTGAAGAAAAGAGCAATTGAGATCGGGTATAGTAATACCTGCTACCAAAAATAAATGGATTAAATTGGGACATTGCTTCGCTATCTCGTAGATATGCAAGTATACGCTAGTGTGTGTGTCCATTTTAAGGTACGTGAGTACAGGATAATTAATAGTTGATGATAACATTGCTGCTTGCTTCCTCTGGGGAATACAAGAAAGTGTTATAGTTAATCCTGCGTATCGGTTTGCTGGAGTTGCCTTAGATGAAAATGATACGTGGGTCAGGGCCGATGAACATGCTGGTAATATGTGTTTTATAATCTGACTGTGAGTAATGTTGCAATTTGTCCATTCAATTTGCTGCAGAGATGGTAGGTTTCTTATCGCTTCACGCAGTTGATATATTTCTGATATCCATACTTCTAGGTTTTTAAAATCTTCAGTTTCAAACCGATAAATACCAAGTTGGTTAATTTAAGCTTTTAAAAGTAATAAAGAAGGAAGAGAAACATGCTATAAAACATCCATTTTAAAATAAACAATATAAAATGTTATAACATTTCCTTTCTTGCCCTGATTTTTATACTTACATATCTTTTGTATAAATCTGCTGTCTTCCCATGAATTTAAGAACAAAAATATGTTACGTAATAATTTATGATCCAGTCCTTCTAATTGGAGTACTTTTTTCTGACCTTGTAACAAAGCAGCCAACGTGTATCGATCCAAATATGGCATTTTCCAAAACATTTCCTTCCGAAATTCTGATAATTGCATGATGAAATCAAACCATCTTCGACATACACGAGCGCATCGTAATATATCCTTATGTTCGAGTTTTCCGAATATCAAGCACAATACTTCATAAGGTAACAAATAGAAAAAACCATCTTGGCTTTGCCGTTCAAGTTTTACTGATACTTTTTGTTTCTCTTCCAGTAACGAAGAATATTGTGGATCGCCAGGGGTCACGTATTTTATGCCTTGGATATAAACACTTAGCGCAGAAACAAGATCGTTTTGTTCTCGGTGTAGCTGTGCAGAGATAAAATACCCTTTCGCCGATGTAGGTGACTTGTTGATGATTTTCTGAGCTTCCTTTTGAGTTATTTTTTGTTTGGTACCGATGGTGGATAAAACGGTATCATGTACTTGTTTAAGCAAAAACATGGTTGTTAAAATTTGTTTTCAACTGGTGAAAGAAACAGAAGAAATTAAAAATTTATTCCAAGTATATACATTCCTTTATTTTAGCATATTCTGCTTGTGAAACATAAAACACATTTTCCAGTTCACATTTCCTTACTTTCTATATACCTTTATTGTTATTTTTGTGTAATAAATTCGCCATATAATTAATATATTCTTAAATAAATGGCTACAGTTCGATCTTTCCATGAACAAGTAGCACATTTTTATTTCTGGATGCGTGTTGGAAAACTGCTCAGCTTGTTTACTTTAGGTTTACTATAATAGGATAGATTATGCGCATAGCCACACTTCATCTCATGAACAGCAACTGAATATGAATTTGACCTTTGTGCCTATAAAAAATATGCGTTTCGGAGCGACCATAAAAGTGCTACCTATATGAATAGGATTTAAATGATCATAAAAATAACACCCATTAAGAGCAAAAGTTAATAAAACTTCAAACTCGAAGCAAGTATTTTATTTGCCACGATATCGTCATGGATAGTTTTAAAATCAAAATAATAGTGACATTTATTACACGTTACCTATATGTTAGGATATGATACAAAGAGGTATCACTTTACAAAAGAAAGTGCTTAATTTTTAGGCTACAGAGAAATTTCCTTATTACCCTGATTCCATTACTAATGTTATTATAAAAAAACAAATAATCATTTATGAATAAAACAATGAGTAATATAAAGTAGATAGATCATCGCTAGAGGCTAATAAAATAGAAGTATAAATAGAGTACATTCATTGATTCAACTTTTTCTTTCAAAAAAGTAATACATCAATTATATTACTTCCTTCCTTTGATTATCTCATCATCAATAAACAATACAAGCATGTTATTTAGAATGAAAAATACAGCATGAAGAGAATATATATGATTATATAAATAGTATTCATTTGTTTTAACAAATACGAAATGTAACAGAAAAACAAGGAAAGACAGTTAATTATCATTGCATTCTCAGGACCATAATTCACACTCTTTATGAATTGTATCAACACACTAACATCTATCCAAATGTTCTTCATGTAGTAAATGACGGTGATTAATTATATATTTTCTTTCTTCCTTTTTCTCTTTTCAACGTTATATTTAGAGCATCATATATTATCAGCAAAAGATTAGTGAAATAGACTTCAAAAAGGAGATTAACAGTGGAATAAAGTGCAGGTATACCAAACTTTTAAATAGTTCAATTTTTTTTCCAGGAACCTACTCTATTGAACACATCATATTCAATTATGATACCACTTGCCGAAGGGAGACACGTAAAATTGTGGTAGCTGGTCTGTAGTAGTTATATATCCAGTAAAAAAAATCTTTTGCAATTTTGAAAAAAAAAAAAAGGAATGAAGTACATTAAAACATAAAATAGAAGGAATGGAGGACAAAAAAAAATTAAATGACGATTTCGCGTTTATTCATTCCAAAGGTTGCTTTGTGTAACGATGGTTGGAATAAGATCCCCGAGGGGAGAGTCCTGAGGTCCTATTGTTACACAAGGCCGGACAGATATCTCCACCCCTAGTGCCTTTCGGAGTTAAAGTTTGATTTTTTCTTCACTATGAAAATTAAATACATAATTACTTGGAATCTGTGTATCCCATAGATTATTGCATATTTAAAAAAAACATGGACTCTCAACGTATTACGAGAAGTATGAGTCAACGATTAAAACTACAATAACAAATTTCAACCAAAAACTATCTGAAAAACAAGTTGTACCATCGTCAGTAAAATCAACTAAAATTCAATGCGAGTTACCTTCTAGCATTGTATTATTGTATTGATATATTACTACTTTAAATTATTGGTTAAATATTCTACGGCTATATATAGTATTGTACTGACTGGGAAAAAAACATTACTAGGAAAAAAGTATTGAATTGCCTTATACTCCATTATTCTCATACACACAAAAACTGGAACATGAAATTTAATTGGAAAGGCTGCTAGAAAGAACGGAACAGTTGGAACAAATATTCGACGAAGCTTTGAAAATCATAAAGATAATATGATACCAAAACTAATCAATTGAAGCTTTTGCAACCGGGCATCGACATTTTTCGTCTGGATGATACTATAAATGAAACTACAAAATTACAAGGTAATTCTTTGCAAGAAACGGCAAAAACTCTTCTTGAAGGGATGGAGAAAATAATGTTGCAAAATATACGAAAAGATAGGAGATAATAATTAATGACAAAGGAAGTTTGTTTTTTAAAAAACACCAGCATATCTGTAATGATCTAAAATAAAACAGAAATGAGTAACGTTAAACACAAGGTAATAAAATGCTGACTTCCTAGTTTTATTGCCTTACATATTATAAAAAAAACCAGCATTGCATTATATATGTAATATCGGTCTGCAAAACAAATTATGGTTAAAAAAATGACGTCATTTAATGTCTACTTCATAATACGCACAAATAAAAAGTTTGGTATTTTCATATTTTTATATTATTATTAATAATGGAAGTATATATACAACTTTAGTGTTTTGTGGGTGAGAAATTTCATAAAAAAAAATGGCATGAACAAAATAAAATCATATTTTACAATAAAGAACGTAAGAGAGTAGAAGGATAAATAATAAATTTGTACGAAGTTTCAATAACTATAATTACGTGTTATTGGAACGGATAAAAATCATGTCTAAGCAAAAGTGTCACTACGCTTACTACTGGATCATGTTTTTTTTTGTGATTATACGTATAATAGAAAGCAAAATGGGTGATTCACTGAAATGTTTTGTTACCTTGATTTTAAAATAGTATTTGATGGATGATTATTGTGGGTATTTCCAAGTTTGTCATTTTTATTATGGTTCTTTACCAAACAGTGTTATCCTAGTCGTTCTGTACACTATATACATTATAGAAAACATTCAAATTAGCTTTATGAAGGATATTTTACTATGCAGATTTTTTATCTTGTGTGAAGGAAAATAAAAAGGTTAAATTACGTGCCGTTGATGCTGTCTGCGGTCGTGGCAATTTCAAAAGGAAAACTTGTTCTTGTGGATCTGTTCTCATAGGATGAGTACCATTGCCACTACTACTGCTGCTTTCACTTGTATCAGTAGCGGTTTGATTTCCACTATCAAGATGTTCCATCGAATTTGAACTAGAATCTCCTATACTATCACTTTGTAAGAAAGAAAATCAATGGTTTATATGATGACAGGATGGAAAAGAGATTTGTATATATATTAATATTAATAAAAAAAAATATGAATCTTGTGAGTATTTATGATTTACCTGCTCGGTGAATCTAATCTGTTCAAAGCACGTCGCCTATTTTTCTCACGTAAATTCGATTGGTGAGAAACTGCTTGTTTTTCTTTGAATGTCTTGAGATATTTCTGATAATTTCTATATTCTTGTGTGCGGGCATAGTGTTGTATCTCAATTAAATAAGCATCTTTGGCACGCATTGCTGTCAACTCATAATCATGTTTCTTTTCTGTGGATAAATTTTTCCATTGTTCGCCAATAATTTTTGAAATTTCGGTAAAGCTTTTATTTTGATGCTTCATTTCTGCTCGTATAAAATTTGAAAACATGACATATGCTGAAGATGGTTTTATAGGTGCATTTTGATCTGGTTTGGGTTTTTTACGATATTTTCTTTTTACTTGATGCTGTATTATTACGGTATTGTTATTCTTATTTGTATTCCCATTGTCACTTGAAGAGGATAAGGCATTATTACTGTTACTTCTAGTAGAAGGAGAAGATGATGAATCAGTGGGTGATAGTGTTGTCTCAATAGATGTAGGTGAAGAGATTGTTGATACGTTGACAGATGAAGGTGGCGAATGATGACGATGTTGTTGAGGATAATAATGTGAGTGGCAATCTCCTTCCGGATGTTGGTGATAGAACTTCATAGAAGTTTCTGGAACGATCCAATGAAAAAAAAACCATTAATATTAAATAATGATAAATATGAGAAGCTGGATATACGTCCAAAAAAAAAAAAAAACTTACGGAATGGATGGTTTTGATTACAATGATTATTATTAGCAGTATTATTATGATGTTGTTGTGGTGATGAAACGTGAAACGTCATTCCCCGTACTGTGACAATATCCCGTTGTATCAGCTAAAAAAAATATATTACACCCCATTAGGTTAAATCATGCTTTTCAGAATTTCCGTATATGGAAGGATTACAGAAATTGAGAGAACATTTTATTTTTCTTTACTCTGCGATGCCCTCGTTTTACACCCATGGCGATCATATCTTCTTCTGTTACTTCAAATAACTATATTTATTGTTATTATAACAAATAAAATTATAAATATTAGACAAATATTAGACATTTATGCACAATCTACAAGTAATATAGGAATGCATTTGTCAAAAAAAAATTATTAAAGAGAAAACAGAGATCGACCATTTACCGCTGGTAAAGATTCAAAGCCTTCATTAATAAAAACCTCAAGATATTGTAATAATCGACATTGCTGAAAGAAGTTTTTAACTTCTTGATGTCCCTGATTATTTATATCAAATGCCAATTGTTCATCTTGAGATTCCATGTTACTTATATATATATATATATCTTTTTTTTATTGTTCGTTGATGGATAAGGATGCAGTAGTTGTTTTAGAATGATATAAATGTATTCTCCTTATAAATAGATATATTTAAGACATCAAACATATATGCACTCATATAACACATATAAAGATATATAAAAAAAAAGATGATGGGTTCACAATAATATATTATTGTATTTGACTTTTAATGGATGAAAAACAGAAGAAGAAAAAAGGGAAAAAATGCAAGGATAACAAAAAAAGTCGAAAAAAACCAAAAGAAATAGATGCCTTTTTTTTATAGTCCGCGATAATTTTTCCTGGTCCCCTTTTCTCCCCCAAATCGATGAGATGTAAATGATTTTAGAAATCATTTCCACCACCACCACCAGCATTACGTCCACTCATGATACCACTCATTTGCTGTCTTCGTTGTTGTTCCAACTTGGGGCATTCATTAATACGATGGCCCAAACCACCACAGAAAGTACACCCTAATTAATTAATAATAGTAATGAATTATTAGTAAGCGACGGACAGGTTTTTTTTTGGGTTATAAAATCACGATATCATTCACTCCTCCTCCTCCAAATAAAAAAGCACATTTTGCTTGTTTTTCACACTTTACCTCCAGATAAACCATATTTTTCGGATGGATCTTCCATAGCAGCAAGGAATGGAGGAACGCGTTGTTTTGCTTCACGTAACAAATGTTTCAAATCCAATCGAATTTGTTCTGAACAATGCTGGTTAATAAAAGTGGTTGCAATACCCGTCTTACCACTACGACCTGTACGACCAATACGATGCACTATATAAATATATAATAACGTCATAATTCATGAGTAGCGTTCTTACTTTATGTATATATAGAAAGAGAGAGAAAGGCCTACCATAATCTTCGATTTCCTTTGGCATATCATAGTTAATCACATGTTGAATCTCTGCAAAATCCAAGCCTTTTGAAGCAACGTCTGTGGCCACCAAAACATCCTTTTTGAATGTTTTAAATGAACGAATAGCAAATTCACGTTCATCTTGAGCTAATGATCGATACAATGTATTATTGTTTAGACATATATATATATATATATATATATAACTTATCATAACCAACAAATATATAAAAATGAATAAAACTTACATTTGCCACCGTGGATAGCTACCGCTTCAACACCCTTTAATAATAGATACTCATGGATATCATCTACATCATTCTTATTCTCCGCAAACACTAGAACCTGATAGAAAAAAAAATACACTATTAAATATACACAATCCATCTGATTTTGTATGCTACCTATCTTTTTTTTTTAAAAAAAAAAAGGAACTTACTGGTGGTGGAGTTTTTTGTAAACATTCTAAAAGATAGACCATCTTTGCTTCTTGTTTAACATATTCAACTTCTTGAATAACATCCAAATTAGCAGCACCAGCACGACCCACATTAACGACTAACGGTTTTACTAATGCAGATAATGCAAAATCTTGAATCTTTTTCGGCATAGTAGCAGAAAACAGTAAGGTTTGTCGTTGACTCTAATTTTTTTGGGAATCAAATAAGGAGGTGATGATAACATAGGGAAAATGTATATGAGAGGAGAGTGGGAGAAAAAAAAATTAATAAACATGACATCATTTAAGTTTCCATTGTATTCTTCTCTTTTTTTTTTCTTCATTTTTTTACCTTAAAATAAGACATAATATTTCGGACATCCTCTTCAAAACCCATATCAATCATTCTGTCTGCTTCATCCATACACAAATATTTACAAATATCCAAATTGAATTTCTTTTTCGTCAACATATCCATTAATCGACCTGGTGTAGCAACTACCATGTGAATTCCTCTATAAAATGAGTCAGATGAGTAATGTATTTTATTTTATTATTATTCTTTTTCATTCTCATATATATATTTTCTACCTAGTCAATACATCGCCTTGTTCACGCATATCAATACCACCAATACAAAGTAAAGCTCTTAATGGTGGAAAACCATCTTTTTCCAAACATTCTGCCATTTGACATAAGTTTTCATACGTTTGTCGCGCCAGTTCACGCTAGAAAAAAAAGATACAGCCATCCGCAATTTATTGTAAGGTTAGTTAAAAAAATACAACATACATGGATCGTCATAAAATTATAATAAATACTTACAGATGGACAGATGATCATTCCAACTGGGCCCTCACCCCGAGTGAGTGGTAACCTTACTTCAGCTTCCAATGCCAGCATTAAAAGTGGTAGCGAAAATGCAAGTGTTTTACCAGAACCCGTAAATGCAATACCAATCATATCACGACCCGATAATCTAATTACTTTTAATAAGTATTCCTTTGTTCTTCCTATATCTTTTCACTTCACAAATAGATAAAAGACTTACGCAACAGGTAAACCTTGGGTTTGAATTGGTGTTGGTTTCATGATTTTTTTTTCTTTGAGGTAATCTAAAATTGGTTGTGGAAATTTCATATCCTAAAAATTATAATAGGATAATCCGAATGTCAATTACTCTTTCAGGTCAATCACTTTTTTTTTTCTCACATCATCTCTGTCAGTGTCAACCCTTCATATAAATCCACAACATACTCTGAAATTATTCAATGGTGGTACTGGGTTTTCGCCTTCAACAATAATATGGTATTTCTTTCGAACAATTTCATGTTCTGCTTCTGATTGTTCACGTACAAAGCGAGGTGGCTGCCAACTATAAGAGGGTAGTATTTTTCTTGTAAGTTAAATAATTTTTTTTTCGACATCATAGATAAATATTTAAGTGATAATAATAATAATAATATACATACCTCGTCTTCATAGGTTCTGTATAATGTACACCAGCTGCTGCTTCTTGTACAGATACCAATGCTTTATGTCTTGCTTGTGCTTCTTCAATTCGTTTTTCTTCTTCTAATCGCTTTTCTTCCTCCGTTTTTTCTGGAAAAAAAAAACAAATACAATTAATAAACTAATCAATGGATTGGATTCGATCGATGGACAGTGTCGAATCGTAGATCTCTTTTCACCTATCTCGCTAATGCATGATTTATACCTGGTATAAGATTATTTTTTCTGTTTTCTACTGCTTGATCAAGTAAACTAACATTCGTTCGTGTTCCCGGTGCAGTAGATTCCTCTTCATTTTCTTCTTTAGGTGTAGGATCAACTACACGTCGTTGTTTTGCATACTTGTGCAACTTTTCTAATCGACGTTGTTTGATGGGTACATAAGGTACATAATCGTCATTATCATTGTAAAAATCGGCCTGTATTTTTGTTTTTTATAGTGTTTAATTTAGTTTTCTGCCATTTGTTTTAAATATTTGCTTCTATTATTCATACTTTTTACTTACATTATGATTCGATTCGCTCATTTTTTATGGTTTCAACTTGGGAAATGATAAAAAAAGAAGGACTTTTCTGACTTTGGAAATAATTCAAGCTTTTTTTGAAGTCTGATCTCGCAGCAAACCTGAAACTCTCAACATTTTTTATTTAAAATGTAAGATCATTAGAAGTTCAAGTCCAATAAAAAATATACCATACCATTCATCTCCTCGATATTTAATATATATATACACTAATATTCTATTACTTTTTATTCACTATTCACTGTTATATACTATCTACTAATTTTATTTGATAATAAGTGAACCACCTCGTTCACGCAAAAGTTGACGAGCAATCTCTACTTGCATATAAAAAGTCGAAATGGTTGGATCAATATAGGTCACTGTATCATTTCGCAGATAAAGTTGTTTCAATGACTTGAGATTTCCAATGACTTCGAGTAAAGGTTTGCGAGCCATATCGATTTCTAGATCTGTAAGATTGTTGTATTCATGTTGTCCCAGTGTTTTTGCAAAGTAAAGAATAGCATCTTCTGAATGAAACTTTTCACCAAGAATATGTAAGCGATAAATCAATGGACAATTTTCTGCTATTCTTTTCAAAACCATATCATCCACTCGGAGTCGATGACTTCCTGTCACATTGAAGCTATCAATGGTAATCACTTGTAATGCTGGACATCGAAAAAAAAGATTGGCTAATCGTACCATGGTGGTTCTTTCATGGGAGATATGATTACCGCTATTGATTTGTAATGATAAATTGATTTCCCGTAACTTTGGCCATGCAAGGTCCGTTAATTCATAATAAGCTTGATGACAACTGGATCCTTTTAATTGACAGTGGAGATAAAGAAGTTCCAACGAGGAATGTATATATTTAAATAAAACATCTCCATGAGCATTCTCCCCAAGTTTTATTTTCTTGCTGCAAAGAATGAGACGACGTAGCCCTTGTGTTGTGTTTTCGGATTTATTACTACTACTGTTATCATAAAAAGTGACCCAACCATTTTCATCGTCGTCGTCATTGTCATTATTATTATAAGCTGTAGTAAATGTCATAGGCACTTGTGCATTGTCGCTTACAACAAAATTTAAAATATAAGGACAGAATGTTAATACTTCATCAATAATACGTGATCCATTATGAGTTAACATAAAAGTATCGAGAAACAGATGACGAAGATTAGGGCATTGACTAAAAACACCTGGTAATGATCGTCCACCATCAATTTGAAAATCTGCTGGAGCAGCCAATTTGAGATAGGTAAGATAGGGTAATCCAGCTTTGGGTAAATCTTGTTTAGCAGGTAGATACACTGGGTAAATGTTTGGGTTCGGAATAATTTTGTCTGATGGATAGTCGAATGAAATACTAGTGATATTGGAACACGACTGAAGCACTGTTTTTAATTCTGAATGCTTTGTAAAACTACAATTATTAAATTCAATATATTCTATTGAATTCATGTTTGATATTGCATATCCCAGTAAATGAGGTGCACCTCCATTTTCTCTAGGTATTATTCGAATATTCTGAAATGCTGTATATATATATGATGTAAAAAAGTTTTTTGTTATTTCATTATTATTGTTGTTACTCCTATAGAATATATAGAACCATAGAAGAAATAAAAACTTACATAGCTTTTTTATAATATGACGATTTGGTGATTGAATAAGGAGCAATATAAGTGAACAAAGCAAAGAATGATTTACTGGACTTTCTAAGCAAACCTGTCGTGGTGAAGAACAACGACGATGTATTAATATATCGAGTGTCGATTGTTTTATGTCTGGATAATACATTGTTATCTTTTGCCAAAATCTTGGCCAATCCACTAGAAAATCATGCCATGGATCCGAAACATTGGTAAATCCAAGAAGATCTGCCCCTGAAAGATTTTCAAATATAGTATATAAAATATCGACTGGAAGAAGCGATAAATAACAAATACGGTGTTTTTCTGTATTTTTTTTCTTGTTATTTTGGGTTGTATTCACACGTAACGAAGATGTAGAGCCGTTTTGTTCCTCTTCTGATATAGATTGATAATATATAAAAGAATTTGAGGATGTTAATTTTAATGCTCTTGAACATATAGTGTTGAATTTATTTTTAAATAGACCCATTGAAAAGAAGAATGAAAGAAATATGATGTGAGAAAAAGAGGAAAGCATTTTGAAAAGATAATGCAAATTGAATTTTTAATAATATTCAGTAGCACAATAAGACTGGGACCCAGCATTTTATTAATTAGCCATATATATATGTATAATATAATCTAGCGAACGTGGCTGTGCAAGTATTTAGTACTTTAGTTCCTGATTTGTTTTTTTATTAGAACAGCAGAGAATAAATGGATTTTATGCATACTTTTTATGCATATTGATGTTCGATGACACAGAGTTTACCTTGTGTCGACTACAGTCTCTTAATGTAAAGCGAGTTTAAGCAACAAAATGAAATTGGGTAAATGCTATGTTATTGATAATAGTATGTACATATACCAATTATATGATCCAACATGGAGAAGATAAATAAATGTGATATAAAAAAATAATAGTATTAGTAAACTTACCTATTATAAATAATTAGTATTAAAAGTATATACGTTGTAATATTATTTGATGACTTGGTGTAAACAAGGTATGCTTTTATACACATCATCTTATTCTAGTTTGAAGTGGCCCCGTTTAAGCATACCTGACAAGCATATAAACTCGCCAAAAGTAGTTTAATCTAATTATCAATTTCCAATTGGAGTTTCAACAATGGTTACCTTCCTCCCATTCGTACTACCATGATTTCCATAAAGTATTACCAAAATATAGTATTACCCATTTGATTTTTTATACTTGTATATCCATCATTTATCGCTCATGTCAGCAGAACACTTGACTCAAACAATGATATAATATCATCATGTATACGTAGCCAAAAAAACAACAACAATATATATTCCTTATATATATATATGCTTACATGATCAATTTCATCATGATTGCGAAACACATCCAACAGGAAACAAACAAAACAAGGACTATTTTGTACTTTTAATATACTAAGAATTGATACTTGTTGTACAAATGTTCTAGCCGCTCACATTTCAATACATCCCTTATCCATTCATTTTTTGTATATATATATATATATAGAACATTGAACACAAATTAGTATGTCTTGTCATGTTGGGTGTGTTGTACGTAATTCTTGATAACTTTCTACAAAAACGATATGGACCAAGAAATTGATGCGGACTTCATGGAATATCGGGTCTCGACCCGAAGTAAAAGCTTTAACCGTTCCGATGTATGTGAAGTTTATAACATTTCAACTGTAATAAATATTTCTATATTTCGTCATAAAAAATAAAAAGCTATATAAAGAACGATCCTAATTTTATTAATGATAATATATATATATCTTACATATATATAAAAAAAAGTAGGCCAACAATAACAAAAACTTTTTTTTTTGGCTTCAGGTCCACTTGATCGGTATGCTAAAAAATTCCTATTCCCGATATGATGGGAGGTCTGGGCACCGTCAATCCATCTCTTTTTCTCTTTCATTAGTTTCAAATAATTATCAAATATAAATCATATTGAATTCTGTAAAAAGTAATATAGAACGCTCTATGATGGTATATATATATATATATATATGTGTGTGTGTGTGTGTATGTCAGTAATAAAAATTAGAATAATTATAAAATATACATCTTAATAATGGATCAAAATTGAATTGAATTGAATTGAATTTTTTACACAATTATGATGTGTAAATAGTTAATAATAATAGTAATAATAATAATTATAGAATAAATAAATATATATAAATATAGTAGTTGTACACTTGTTAAGAACAAAAAAAGAACACATTTGAATAGGGAAAAGGTTTTATATAAAAATGAAATATGGGGGTTGCGTGGGTTTTGTGAAGAATGAAGAATGAAGATTAAAATTCTAATATCGTGGTGGAGGTGAAGTTGGAGTTACAGGTGAAGTTGAAGTATTTGTTTGTTGATAATTTAATTGTTCCTCATTCTTTTTAATAGGAGAAGGATAAGTAGAACTAGGTTGTTGAGGATTATGTTGATTGGAATCTTGTTGTTGACCAGCAGTAATTTGATTTATCATTTGCATTTGATTATCGTTTTCCGTTTGAAGTCGTTTTCGCATTCCTTTGACGCTTCTAGCAACATACCAGATCAGAAGACCTAAAATAAGTAAACCAATCACAATGATAAAAGCAAAACGACCATGTTGCTCCAGCCAACTTTTCTTTTCTTCTTCTGGAGCACCATCGTCTGGATTAAATCCAGTTGTATTTACTGTTGGATGTGACGGTTCGTCTTGTGCTGTTGTTATGGAAGATGATAATACACTAATAAGAAGAAGAATAAATAAAGGAACCTTTGTTGTTGATGTTGTTGTTGTTATTGATAATAATGATAATGGCGATGATGATGATGTCAAGTCCATAATGATATAAAAAGTGTGTAAATATATTCTTCTTGACGTTTTTACTACTTATTAGAAGAAGTTAAAAAAAAAAAAAAGAGAGGAGAGGAAAAGGGAAAGAAATCTCTACACGAGTAAAAACAAACACGACTAGTGAGAGAGAAGAAGAAAAAAAAAAAAAAAAAGAGAGGAAAAGAGGAAAGAGAAAGGTATTTCATATATAAAAAGCATAAATCCTCTCTTTCAAAACATCTAAGCCAGATTTAGGGTGAGCATATTTCCCCTCTTTTGCTGCTACTAAAAATAGGGAGTTGTAGCGTTAAAAAATCTAAAACCTTATAAATTTCAAAACTTCAAAACATATATGCAGCATTCTTCTTCTTCTTCAAACAGCTACCACTTCCATCCACCAAATTCATCCATCTATTTATCTATCTATCTATTTATTAATAATTAAAGAATAATTCATATCCGTTTATATGAGTTATCCTCTAATTCTTTTTTTATATAGAGATCAAAAAAAAAGTATACACGGGCTATTTTGTTCCTTAAGTAAACGTGTTACGATAGTAACTCAGAAGGTTTATTTTTTTATTATGCATAAGTCGATCGTTCCTATCTAATAATTAACATTTCAAAATGATAGATAACTTTCACGGTTTATTATGGATTATTTTCAAGAAAAAAAATTTGAAGATAATTATGATGATGAGTAGTGGTTCTATCTAATTATTATTCATACTTTTATGAATGAAAACCAAGAAGGTTAAAAAGAAGTAGAAGAAGAATGATCCATACCTCTTTCCCCCCTCCCCCCAAACTCTTGTCTTTTTTCGTGCTACGCCCATGAAAAAAAAAAAAAAAAGTGCTGCTTTTTTTTTTTGGTTCCACCTTTCCCAGCGCGTCACTTGTATAACTTTTTCAAAGAAGTCAAAAAACCAACTCCCTTTTTTTTTTCTTCCAAGTCTTTCTTTTTTTTTGACTTACATAAACCCTTTTTTTATATAATATATTATAATTAAACCAACCATTTCTTTTTTTTGATTTCTTTTTTTTCTTCCAAAAGTTGAGCAATATATGAAATTTGCTTCACCATTTTGTGGTTGTTCAAGGGATTCAGATGTAAAATAAATATATATATATATATATTTTGAAATATAATGTCAAAAAAAAAACTGATCTTTTTATTATAAAAAATGTTTTAGCCCGATCCTCATACCCTTCACTTGGATCCTTGTACCCGAGAAACGTGAGTTTTTATTATTAATATTATATCGAGATGTCATTGACATGAAAGTAATAAATAAAAAACTATTTTTTTTATTAACCTAAATATACGCGTACTATGGGGGTGGGTGGGTTTTTTTTTTTTTTAAATTTTTCATGTTTCAGATCGTTCGACGCCATAATACCAATTACATTCTTTATATTTTCACTTGCGATTAATACATATAGACGATATCGTTCTTGGCGATCAGCACGTTATCATCACTATGACCCACATAGCCTTCGATTACCTACAAGTAAAGATGCACATTTACTTCGAAGAAGTCTTATATTACTTGTTTTAATATTACTTGAAATAAGTTGTTGGGCATTTTTATTTGCTTGGCGACTTGAAAGTGCAATTTTGGAACGAGGAAAAGGTTCGAACGATCATAATGATAACAGTCATCGTCCAGATGATAATAATAAATGTGGGACACCATTATATCAGGTGGTTGATCCTGGACTTGCATTAATACCCCGAGTGAGTGAGTTTTTTTTTTTTTTTTTAAATCCTATTTATATGAATGAATGCATGGATCATGATGTTCTAACAAACTTCCTTCCCCCAAAAAAAACATTTAGTTATACATGTTGATTCTTGTTATTAAATCTTTTACTACTCCTGCCGATCCAGTATCACCTGCAAAATTTACTCTATACAATCCTCATTATTTGATATTTTATACACTTGCATCCTTATCCGCTATTGTTCGCACGTTTTCTTATTTCATTACCAATCTCGATGATAATTGGATCATTTCTTCAACAACCGAGAAATCATTTGCTATTGTTGATTTGGTAATCTGCCTTGCTGTTTGGATGCTATGTGCAACAACACCAGGAGAACTTGATCAAGGTGAACTTTTGGATATTGATGATGCCGATGAAGGAATTCTTGTACTTCATGATGGTCGTGTTGTTCGAAGTGTAAGTTTTTTTTGTGTAGTAAAGAGAGATAGAGAGAGGAGAGTTAGTTTTTTTTTTTTTGAGAGAATGTTAATGAATTATCTAATAACCCATCATATATATATATATATATATATATATATAGGGTCGTATATTAAGTTTAGAGGCAAGTGCATCACCTTTAGCATCCGTGACATTTAGTTGGATGAACAGTTTATTGTATAGCGGTTATAAAAAAGCACTTGACGTCGACCAGCTTTGGGCATTACCATTTCGTCAACGCGCCAAAGAAAACTATCGACATTTTCGAAATATAGCACGTTCTTCATGGGGTTCAAAGAAAAGTTTAATCATGTTGATATATCGTGCCAATCAAAAATCCATACATTTCCAATTTATGACTGCCATTCTTGCCGTTGGGTTCCATTATGCAAATCCATTCTTTCTATATCGATTATTGACATTTATTCAAACGCCTGAAGAATTCCCTCCACAATCTGGTTATTTATATTGTGTTGCTATCTTTGTATGCAATATTATCAGTACACTCATTGCTTCACAAACTTTACTCTGGGGTCGACGATGGCATGTCACCATGAATAATATGCTCAATTCTGAAATTTATGCACGTACATTAAAATTGGGACGTCGAATGGATGAAACATCACCTAGTTCTTCAAAAATGGGTGGGCAACAACAAGAATGGTCTAATGGTACAGGTGATATGGATGAAAATATGACAAGTCGACGAGCTAGTTTAATGAGTGAGGATACAGAACGATTAGCAGAGTTAGCATCTTATCTTCATGTAAGAAATTATTTTATTCATAAAAAGAGGATGGGGGCGGGGTTTTTTTTAGGAGAGTGTTATGAGGGAAGAAGGTTCTTGAATGACAAAATGACGAGTTTACATATATACGTGTTTTTTTTATATTAGATATTTTATACATGTCCTTTGGAAATAATCGCTGGTGTTGTATTTTTATACTATTTACTTGGAAAAGCATTTTTGGCCGGATTAATTGTAATGGTATTTGCACTTCCCTCAACACATTATATTAGTCGAAAATTGGTCCATGTTCAAAAACAACTTGCTGAAGCCAAATCATGGCGTATACGACTGATCAAAGAACTTGTATCCAATATTCGAACCACTAAATTTCTTGCTTGGGAGCGTAAATGGGAACAAGTCATTACAGTAAGTTTTTTATACAAATTACTTCTTTTTTTTAAAAAAAAAAAAAAGAGTGATACAGAAATTAAAAGTTGTCTCTTTATATATATATATATATATAGAATGCTCGAGATGATGAATTGGTCAAGTTGATTAAACTTTATACCCAAAATACAATTTTATCATTAATCTGGTTTGCCACACCTGTATTTGTAACGACGATATCTTTTGCATGGTATACACTAGTTGAACAAAACCGTTTAGATCCAAGGTATGTTGAAAATTGATATCGTTTATTTTTTTGTTTAATCCCTATGTTAATTTATCTTCCTCCCACCAAAAAAAAAAAAAAAATAGTACTGCTTTTGTAAGCATTGTATTATTTGGTATGCTTCGAGATCCATTAAATGTGATGCCTCAAGCTGTTATGGCCTATAATGATGCAAGAGTGAGTTTAGGACATATTCATGCATTCTTAAATTCTGGTGAAGATAAAAGGAGCGATCCTGATACAAATAGCAACAACCATGAGGAGGAAGATGATGAAGATGCCATCCATCGACCTTATGATGAACGTGTCAAGGTTGGATTTGATGAAAATAGTGTATTTCGATGGCCAACACAAGATAGACATGAAGGACTGGATAAATATAATGACGATCCTACACAAGAAACAGCGGATAACGTGGCAGGAACAACAACATTTACACTATTATTACCAAAATTAATATTCCCACCGGGTCGCCTTTCTGTGATAACAGGTCATCATGGTAGTGGTAAAAGCAGCTTATTATCTGCCCTGTTAGGTGAAATGGTTCATGTATCAGGGAAAGCCTATCTTCCATCTCAATTCTTATCACCTTATACAAGTCTTGTCAAAGATGATATTCACCCAAGTGTCTATGTTTTCAAAGTGGCCTATGTACCACAAACACCATGGATTCAATTTGGTACAGTACGTGACAATATTTTGTTTTTTGAAACATGGGATGACGGGCGTTATCGTGAAACACTTCATCAATGCGATCTTTTACGTGATCTATCATTATTGGAAAATGGTGATTTAACATTGGTGGGAGAACGAGGCACTCCTATTTCTGGTAAGTTTGTGTAATTATTTTTTTTTATCATTCAAACTATTTATTTTATTTTATTTTTATTTTTTTGCTAATGTGGCAAATCTCTCCATATATTTTATTATTTGAATATAGAAACATTGAAGCTTAAAATATCACTTGCACGAGCCATTTATTCCCGTTCCAAAACTGTACTTATCGACGATATTTTTACTCAATTTGACAAACATACAGCCGCTCATTTGCATGAAAAATGTATTTCTGGCAACTTACTTAAAGCTCGTACAGTCATTCTTGCGTCAACCCAATTAGGAGCATGGATACGTGATGCTCGTCTTTTGGTACGGATGGATCATGGTACGGTGGGTGCGATGGAAACGGAAGAAGGAATTATCGATTGGATCGAAATCAATCATCCAATGAGATCATCCGATGATAATACATCTGTCCTTTTGGATGATTCGGTCAATGATGATCGAATTGATACTCTTTTTGAAAGTGATCCTATCCTAGGGGATGATGAATTATTTGATGAAGGATCCGTGATGCGTGAATCTGTACGATATACAGATGATGGCATGCAAGATGAAAGAAAATCAAGAGAAGTTGCTTATGCTACTTATTTTTCCATTTGTGGTGGATGGCAGTTTTGGTTTGCAGCTGCATTATTTACAATTTTGGCACGAATTACTAGTATTTTGGAGAGTTATTGGTTAAAGGAAGGTAGCCAAAAAAAAACCACTTATCATTATAAAATAGAATGAGATAAGAAAAAAATAACCAGTATTTACCATATATATATATATCATTAGGTTTGGTCGACTGCATACGAACATATTGGATTATCAATATCAGAAAATGACAATACCACACCCATTTTATCCAATAGCCTTTCAACAAAACATTATGTGTTGATTTATTTGACTATTTGTCTCGTGACAGTTGCTTGCAATTTTATTCGTACCGTCATACAATATCGTGGATCACTTCGTGCATCGAATGGATTATTCCATGCGTTATTAAGATCCATATGTCGAGCACCCCTCCAATTTTTTGATACCACAACTCAAGGACAGATCATGAGTCGATTCAGTAAAGATATAGAAACAGTGGATTCAAGTATTGGTTGGCATGTCAACTTTTTATTACAAACAACATTTGGTGTTCTTGGTGTTATTATTACCATTGGTATTATTTTACCTGAATTTTATATTGCATGTATTCTTGCAGGTAAAAAAATATTACATTGGGGAGGGAAAAAAAATGGATTCAATTTTTTCCTTACCTTATTTTTTTTTTTTTTTTTTTTTTAGCAATCTGTTATTTTTATATTGGTTCAGTCTATATACGAGCTTCAAGAGAACTTAAAAAATTAAATGCAGCCAGTCGACCACCTATTTATTCATTTTATACGGATACATTAGCAGGACTTGCTACCATTCGAGCTTATCGTGAAGAACGTGCCATGATGAAAAAAATGTTTCAATTATTGGATGATAATATGCGAGCTTTTTATACTTTATGGACTACCAATCGATGGCTTTTTGTACGTGTAGAATTGGTGGGAACTTGTCTATCATTTTTTATTGGTATTTTGTTGATCTACAAATCTACCAATGCTGGATTGGCAGGTATTGCACTTACATTTGCAACAAGTTTACTTGAATATATTTATTGGTTGATGAGACAATCCACTACAGTGGATATGCATTTTGAAGCTATTGAACGAATCAATGAATATATGGATATGACACCTGAACCACCAGGTATTGTTGAAGGGTCACGTCCTCCAGCTGCAGTAAGTTTTTTTTTTTGGGGGGGGGAGATTTTCTCTCTTTCACCTTACCCCGAACTATAGATTTTCTAAAGATGGTATCTTTTTTTTTTTATAGTGGCCAACCACAGGAGGTGTTCAAGCACGTGATTTAACTGTGGTATTAAATCCGGATGGTGAACAAGTATTAAGACATGTATCATTTAATATACAATCATGTGAAAAAGTAGCCATTGTGGGTCGAGCAGGAGGTGAAAAAAGTGCTTTAGTTGCATGTTTTTTTCGTTTTGTCGAACCTATGTGTGGTTCCATTAAAATTGATGGTGTCAATATTGCATGGGTAAAAATTTTGATATATTCTTTGATATAACAAGATAAAAGATTACTAATGAGGAGGGGGATTTCATATCTTTATATATATATATATATATATATGAATAGATTGGGGTGGAAGACCTTCGATCACGGATAACTTATATATCGATGGAAGGCATGTTACTAAGTGGAACAGTACGAAGTAATTTGGATCCATTTGGTGAATATGATGATTATGAATTATGGCAAGCACTTCAACGTGTTCGATTAGCCAGTCCATCCCCTATACCATCTTCCAAAGATGGATCCATTATCTATGATTTAGATCTAGAAATGGGTAAAGAAGGAACACAATTAAGTGTCACTGAAAGACAATTACTTTGTATAGCTCGAGCACTTTTAAGAGACTGTACAAAGTTTATTATTTATGAAGAAGCGGAATCAAGTCCTGAAGAACAAGATAAAGTACATGCCGTTATGCGAGATGAATTTGAAGAATCGGTTCGTTATCTTTTTTTTTTTAGTAGTCTATTTCAAAAATATTTACCTATTTTTTTTTATTAGACTGTACTTGTGATACCCCACCGTTTACATACGGTGACTAGATATGATCGTGTAAGTATATATATAAATATATATATGTGTTAATTATGATATATGTAAAATAGAGAGAGTAGTTATTAAAAAAACCGATATATATTTTTTTAGGCAATGGTGTTTGACCAAGGTGTCTTGGTAGAATTTGATACACCCATGGAACTTTTAAATAATACCCAAAGTTTATTAAGGTCATTAACGGAAAAAGCGGGTGTGTTGAATTCAATTACATAAAAAAAAAAATATTCTATAGCTTTTTGTTTTTTTTCCACACCTTTCCCCACATAACAAATTAACAACAGTAACAAATCATCCCCTCATATTAAAAAACTTATATCCTTTTTTTTTTCATCATGAACAATTAAACAAAATAACAACAACAAATGTATAAATATTATAAAGAAAAACCCTTTAAAGTTAAATTCTCATCATTATTTAATTCCAACATGATTATTTTTATTCACTAGTAGTAAATATCGACTACTACTACATTTCATAATGGATATACAAAATGGTAAGACTTAAAAAAAAAAGAGAACCTATGATTCTCTTTGATGTCACAATAGATTTGTCATGGGTAAAAAAAAAATAATAATCATAAGATGAATATAGAATTACTCTAATAAGGAAAATAAAAGAGAGATGGAGGATGATGAATCCATCATTTCATTTTGAGTGGGGGAGGGAAGAACGGAATTGATGTATAAGACCACGGACACGGCGATCATTTAAGCAAGTGACCCGAGTTTTTTTTTTCTATGTAAGAAAAAAAAAATAACCAACCAAAAGGTAAAGAAAGAAAAAAGGGGGTTTTGCTTAGCTTGCATTTTATTATATATATAGGACCGAAAAAAGGGAACAGGGTTTTTACAAAAAGGTAATATGGAAAAAAAAAAAGCTGTTTGGTTCACAATAATCATCGATAGGTCATTCCCTTCCTATCTGATGATTACAATTATAACAAAATACCCTATCTCTCACTCATTCTGAAATACAATATTATTGGTCAACTTGATCAATAAGTATATATTGAGTGTTATGGCGTAATAAAAACTTTACGTGTGACACTCACCTCTCTCTCTTTTTAGCTTATTCAACAACAATCTATTTCAATTGGATATAATCATCTACTTTTTTTACTCAATGCATAAAGATAGAAAATTCTTTATCCTGGGAGACAACAAGTTCGGAAGGCCACGTTTGATTGGAGGTTATTTTTTTAAGGGCACACACTCTTTTATATAACTATGGACGAAAGATGTGAATAATGACGATGATGATGATGATGATGATTATATATATCTATGATATTATTTGTTTGTTATTTGCTATTATTATTAATAATAATAACTATCATCACTTATCAAATGAATAAGATTCAAATCCTTTTTATAAAAACTTAATGGTAAAAAAAAAACATCTCTCTCTTTTTTGTTGAATGGGTCCCCTGATTTCACTATGGCCATTTAAGGCTATATTGAAAAATATAAAAGAATCTTTTTATTGGATAAAATTCACTCAGAAGTTTTCGTTATATATATATATTTGCTGATAGGATATATGTGAGGTTGTCAATCTACTTGTCGATTCTTTTGAAATTATAGGATTAGACAACAACAACAACCTTTTTTGTTTTTTTTTCCCCAAGATGATTAAAAAAGTGTGGGGACTTTTTTCACCTCATGGGAACAAAAATAAAAAAAAATTATTTAAAGAAAGGTTTTTCATCATTGGTTGTATAATAAAAATCCGTTTTTACGATCACTTTTTTTTTAAAAAAAAAAACATTGAAGGGAAGAATGAACTCCCGAGGGAAAAAAAATGAAAAAGGTTTTCTTTTCAGCATAATAGTTTATATAGGTTTCTATAGAAGTCGAATGATTTTTATCAATATCACGTCATGTACTATTATTATTATTATTATTAAAAATCGATCCAAAAACAGCTCTTTATGTGATTGTTTCTATTCCACTTAAAAAAAAGTTAGCTGAGCAATTTTTTTTTCATTTTAACCTTGGCAAATATAATAAAAAGGGAATCTGGAACCTCATATTACAAACTGAAACCAAATATGACGCACGAGCATTATTTTGTTGTTGTTTTTTATTCTTTCTATTTCTTTTTCGCACTATTTTGTTAACTTCGGAGAACAGTTTCTTTTTTTAGGTTGTCAAGGCACCGAACCTTTTTTTTTTAGTTTCTCAAAGAGTTTAAAGCAAAATATTACGATTCTATCCTCATAAAATACGTCATATGTAATAAGATATATTTCATCAGTATCATTATATCATAAAAAAAATGAAATAGTATTAGAATGAACTTCTTTTTTTTTAAAAGATATATAGAACAACAAAAAGAACAGATTTTTTTTAATAATGGTATAGATTACTTATTTACAAAACGTTTTGGAATTGGGGGATAGTGCATTGTTTGAAAATGATATATGAATTGTGTTGTGTATGTGTGTGTGTATATAAAAATGAATTGAGAAGGAGAGGTTTTTTTTTGCTTATTATTTTTTTTGATATGAATGAAATAGTGTGTATATATAATGATTGTATATAAGAAAAAAAATGCTATTAGAAGAGAGAGTGAGGTATTTTGAAAAAAAAAAAAAAGAAATTGGAATGGTTTTTTTTTCTTTAAATAAAGAAAATACTGTTATTGTTGTTGTTGTTACTACTATTTCGACGATTGGAAAAGGAGGAAGTAATTGATGGTTGCATATGAGTAGTTTGATGTTCTGATAAAGTATGATAATTTATAAAAGGTTGTCGTTGTTGTTGTTGTTGTTGTTTCTTTTCAGATGGTTCGAGTTCGAGCATAGGAGGTGATAAACGACTATGACTTGATCGATAATGAGATGTAGAACTTTTGAGACCGGGTGATGGTAAAGTATAAGATGGAACTGGTGATAATGATGGAGAAGTAGAAGCAATAGATGAAGCAGATGAAGATAGACCAGGAGAAGTCATTGAATTAGATGAAGAACGAGGGAAATCCTTGAATTCTTGCCAATCATAACCAAGTAAAGGATTACGATTTAAAGCATCTGCTCTTAAGCATTCTTCAGAACAATATAAAGAATTCTAATAAATGATAAATATATATATATATAAATTAGTATATCATTTCATCGTATAATATAAGTATTAATATATTATTATTCAACTTACAGAGAAAGAATTGACAGCGTTATCACAGAATGTACACCAGTTAAGATCGCTCATGATGATTAAATAAATTTTGTTTTAAGTTATTATATATAGAATGATTATGTTTGAAGAAAATTATGTGGGGAAAAGATGGGAAATGGAAGGGCGTCTCACGGGCCTTTTTATATATGAATCGCATTTGAAAAAAAAAAATTGTGCTTAACTCCCACCCACTCGGGTCCCCCGTCACAATCTGTGTATATGGTGTATATATGTACAGTGAGAGTACGAGAAATTTTTTTTTTATAACAGACATAACAAACCCCCCCCCCTTAAGAGAATTTACACACACACTCCTCCCCCAATAAAAACTCCCTTTTGAACGTGCTCACCCTCAAAACGAAATGGATGAATTTTGATTGGCCGATAATGATTCAACTCGTGCACGAATTGAGCACCCCCATCAGTGCGTCTGCAGCCCATTGCAGCCTATCAATGATGCCATGATTGTCGTTGTTGGCGAAGAAATTGTGTTATTTTCCACGGGTTTTTTGTTATTTTGTGGTTCAGATGACAACGTGCTTGATTCATTTTATTATTATTATAGAGAAACACAGGGTTTTTTTTGGAAAATAGGCGATCTCTTGTTTTTCTAATAATAATAATATCTATGCACTTTATTTATTATTCAAGGGATTATAATTATATTATGTACAGTAAAAGTGTAAAAAAATAACACCTTTCTTCTTTTCCTTCTTTTGATTCGCCTCCCTTTTTTTATCCCCCCCCCCAAAGTAATCGATAAGCATGCATTTTTTATTATTATTTTGGCGCGTCTTAATAACTTTAGGAAATCTCTCTTTTTAGTAAGGAAAGATGAACGATTGAACTCCTTATTTGCGTGCTTTTATACTTTCATTGCGAAGTTTGTTATTATTTTCAATTAGAATGAAATGTTATAAAGATAACATTTTGATTAGTGTACTAAAAATCTATCTATTCTTCTTCTTATAAGATAATAATAAGAGATAGAAAGAGAGAGAGAGATAAATAAGGCCAATGATACGTGTCACTTCAAAAAAAATGGACTGTGCGCTATTATTATTATTATTATTATTTGATAAGCCTTTTCTTGATATTATTCTTTCTCTCCCCCCAATAAATAATAATAATAAATAAAAGATAGCAGTCCAATATCCATTTTCAATTATGTTTGCTTTTATTCGCTATCAAGATCATTCGAGTTATTTTTTGATAGCAAACAAAAATCTCTCTCAAAGAGGTCCGATGATGAAATTTCGGAGCTGTATCATTTTATGTGATGGATGATCTTCTTGTTGACCAACCCGCTTTTCTTGCAGTCAGAAAAAAAAAAAAACTTTACACGTGTAGCACAACGAACTCAAATCCAGGTACCAACATCAATACACTCACTCACTGTCTCTCTCGCTCTCTAAAATACCCAAAAAGTCATTTGAATTAAAACATATATATAAGTCTTTATCTCTCTATTTCCGACCTAACCTCTTTTTTTTTTTCGTCGATCAGATGAATTGGGTGTAATTTAGATTATAATAAATAACAAAGGGCTTCTAAAACATTCTCTTCACTTTTTTCAACTTTTTCTAAAAAAAACAGTGAGAATAAAAAAAGATAAAGCGCGCGGGGATTCGTTTTTGAATATTTTCTAATAAGTCTATGCATATATATATGCGTGTGTGTGTAATAAGATTGACTTAAAAGATATGATTGGACTCTTTTTTTTTTATAAATTTCACATACACTTCCATACTTTTTTTTTACTACCTTATTGGCTAACATATAACTTAATTTGAGATAAAAAAAACCTTCTTTGTGTAATTAAAAATAGGTTTGTTTTGGTTGGTTTGGTTGGTCTGTGTGAATATGTTTGTATGTTATGTGTGTGAGAAAGAAATAGTCGTGTGTGTGTGATTTAAAATTTTATTTGATAAAAATTTTGGTGCCTGAAAATTAGTTTCACACCCTATCTTCTTATCAAGAAACTTACTTTTTTTTTTCTAATATGATAGATGATAAAAAAAAAACTGTCATCATCATCATCATCATCATCATAAATGAATATGACCTAATGAGAACCCTTCTTTACCCTTTTTTTGATAAAATCCATTTTTGATATACAACTTTTTTTCTATCAAAAAAAATTTCTAATATTTTGACTGACACCGGTCAATATTCAAATCAACCAATCAAATTGGTTTCTTTTTTTTTATCCTTCTCTCCTTTTATTTGAACCACTTGTATTTCAAAAAAAAAAAAAAAACAGTGGATACGATAAATATATATAATGTTGAATAGGCGATCAATAACATTTTCTTATAATTTATTATAAAAATTGGGGGTTAATCACTTATCCGAAAAGAAATAACCTTATCAGAAAAAATTTACAACCAAAAAGTAAAACGGCGCCATCTTTAGGAGAAATCATGCCATTAAAAATTTTTTTACTTCAAAAATATACAAAGAAAAAAATTATTTGACTCATTATTTTGCTCATCTATCAAAAATTAAATATATTATTATTTAACCAGTCCAATTTTTGATCTCCTAAGGAGAGAGAAGAGTCAATAAATATTATAGATTAACTAAAAATCCTTGATGTTCTTATTATTTAGATGATCTGAAAATTTTCTTTTTACTAAACACGATATTTATTATAACACTGCAAGGAAAATATTAAAATACTTTTATAAAATTCACTGGGCGTTTGTAATATTCATCATCCATCTCCCGGATCTAATGAAATATATTTCGTTATTAGTTGTTATATAATTCTATATCTTTTTCTTCAATTGCATGTCATCTAACAATCAAATGAAAAACAATGAAAATTTATATATAATAGTGTAATTAAGTGACCTTTTTCATAATATTACGTAAGACCTGGATGCAGTTTTACTATCTTATTATGAGACTAAATCCATAAGTGAATATAGCTAACTTTGAGATTGGATGTTGCTTTTAATTACTATTATAAAAGACACATCTTGTTGCCTTTATAGAATTCTCACATTCGAAAATATTCTATATACTGCTTTTTTAAAAAAAAAAATAAAAGCAACCTTCATCTCTTATACTTGTTATACCCTGCAACAATACAATAATATATAGGAATTTTTCTTTTTTCAAGTGAATAAGCTCAATGAACACACTCGTTGATATGTTGTTGGTTCATTTAAACTTCTTATATAGCGACAAGAGTTAGAATGAAATACTATTTATATATAATCATCCTTTTTTACTTAAAAAGATATTGCCATAGCGATAAATGGCCATATTATTTTGTATTGATGTGGCGTCTTTCTTTCTTTACAAGAACTTCTTTTTTTTTTCCATGGGTTATATTTATTATTGACTACTACAATAAAACACAGCTTTTTTCTCTTCGCACCAGAATGGCTCCAAGACCATTGATTTCGGGTGAATTGTTTTGCCGCGCTATGTCCTTACGGTCTGTCAAACTTTTACGTGATGATTAATTAACCAGTTCAATAATATAAGTTAATTAGAATCCTCTTTATTACCATGACAATATATTATGTACTTGATGGGAGAGATATTGTTTTTATTCTTGTGGTTGTCTGTGTCGTGGTATAATATATGTTTATTAAGCAACTCTATCATAATATAATTGTTTACTTATGCTAGGATAAATCTCAATATGAGTTTTTTTTACAGTCAACAACTACGCACAACTTTATATAACTACACAGAAAAAAAAAGATACTCGCCATTGTTAAAAGGTGTGTGGCTACGCATATTTTTTTTTTCGCTTTAGCGCAGCCATTAATAATTTCAATGTGGTGGCGGACAACCAATGATGGTCTCACAAGAAGAAAATTGTTATAAAATGAAGCAAGAAAATTGGTCATATGTCATATATTCTTGTACAACATCGAAACAGAATTACTCAATGAAGGTCATGGTAAAATGGATAAAAACAATTATTTTTTTTTCCTTCTTTTTCTTCTTCCTTTTTTTTCTTCTTTTAATAAATAAACAACGAAAACAATCTTTCAACTATCTATATGTTACTTCTTTAAACCATGGTTATGTTAAAACAAGCATACAGTAATTTAATTTCATCATTGCAATTTTCTGGAGAAAAATCATCGAAACAACAACCCATTCAACCTATCGATCAAGCTCAAAAAAAAGCTCAAAAGATAATTCAAACATCTCCTACTTCCTCTCGAGGTTATCTTGATTCTGCTCAAATATATCGACAAAAGGATCAACTTCGTAAAGCATTAAATATCTATCGTCAAGGATTACAACTTGTTCCGCAAGATGACCCATATTATGATCAACTACAAAAGGAAAAAAACGAAGTGTCAGCCACACTTGCACAAAGAAGTCGAGGGTTTCATCAATTGTTGCCATACGATATTTTAGCAACGATTTTTGGGAAACTTGATTTTCGAGACCTTTTACGTTGTACGGGTGTTTGTACACAATGGTGTGATTTTATGATGGATTGGCCTGAATTTTGGCAGAAACTGTCAAGAGAAATGCCACAAATGAATCGTTCAACATTGGACCCTTTGTTACGTCGTCAAGCTCAAGAATTTAGATTGGAAGGACCTTTGGATATGGGATTAGTTCATGATATGTTAAAATTTTTGTCTTATTCAGATAATCATTTTATGGAAGCTTTGCGTAAGTACTTGGTTTATCGTGGTCCTTTTTTGTTTTTATTCTATTCAATTGAATGTATATTTTTTTCTTATATATATGAAATCAAAAAAATTAGATTTCAGTAAATTATCCCTAACAAATACAGAAGCAGATCTTTTGGCAGGAGCAATTCGTTCCACAAGGTAAAAAAAAAAACATTTCACAATATATAAAACGTGTTGTGAATAACGGATATTTCTTAACTAAATGTATTATTATTAGTCCACCTGTAAAACGAATTGAATTTGTTGATTGCAAGATTCCACAATATAAAATAGCATCACCGATATTGGAAGCATGCTCTCATATGGAACGTGTAACATTTTCGCAATCCACTACATCTTCATCCGGATATGGACTCGATCCACCCAAGAAAAATGAAATGATTATACCAACCATTGAATATTCCTCTCTTACTTATCTGAAACTTTCGTTTGCATACGATCAATATAACCGTCCATACAATTTTCAAGTAGCCAATGGACGACTTGGTGGTATATTACATCAATGTCCCAATCTTGCTCATTTATTTATGGATTCCGGAGGTACAATATACCATGGTTATTTAATTCAACAAGTATTGAAACAGTGTCATCGTCTTGAAACATTAGTTGTAGCAGAAAGAGCAGCATTCCCATCCATTTTGAACGATAGAATTGAGATGAGTGAATATGATGATCCGATGATGACAGCAAAAAATAACGATAATATCAACATTACAACAGCTGGCGCTAGTCCTGAAGCAGAATCATCAACTTCGGCATTATCACGTACAAACAATAAAAATAATAATACAACAACAAACAAACCTCCAGGATTACGACGACTCGTACTGAGTGGTAGTAAATTATATTTCAAGGATAGCGATATGGTATCTATTTACAAAAGACACTATAAAACTTTGGAGATGATTTATCTACATTATGATGGAGCTGCGATTTGTACAACATCCTTCTACCGACTTGCATACCATGGTGCACCCCGTTTACGTGAAATCTATTTGTCCACTGAAAATAGTTGTAGTTATCAAGGATATAAACACCCACCCATAGGCAAGGCATTAGCTGCTCTTTTTACAGCATGTCCAAATATTGAAATCATTGATATCAACGATGCACTGAATACTACAAACCCGGGTTATTCTTCTTACTCAAGAGCAAGTTATCTTATTGTCACCAACGAGACTCTCAAAGAAATTGCTCATAATTGCCCTCGACTCCGTAAATTAAGAATCACTGGACGTCGCGCTTATACCAAGGAAGGATTGATTTATTTTGCTACTCATTGTGGAAAACGTTTAGTGGATTTGGAAATGGACATAGAGTGGCAACATGTTTTGGAAGTTGTCAACACGATGACTTCATTACAACGGTTACATGTTCGCAATGATTCATTGAATCACTCTTCGACCAATTACCCTAATACTCATCGAGAAACGGCAAATAATATTTTGGGGGAACGTGGTGGTGGTCTTACTGTAGGATGATAAAGTGCTATGTAATTCATATTTTTTTTCGTTATTTAATTAAATGTTATTATATAGCCAGTGGTTTAATAATTAGATATATAATTGCTTTTTTGAATGGATTTTTGGGATAATAATACAGGATTTTTTAAGAACGTGATAGATTGAATTTTCCAGTCTTATAATAACAATGTTTTTTTTTTCAACCAACAATCAAATGAAAACAATGAAAATTTATATATAATAGTAAAAAACCATGTGTAATTAAGTGACCTTTTCCATAATATTATGTAGGATCAGCAACAAAAAGATCTGGATGCAGTTTTATTATCATAAATCATCTTTTTTTTAATATTATTATGAGACTAAACCCATATGTGAATATAACTAACTTTGAAGCTTTTTTCGAAAAATAAAGAGATTGGATGTTGTTTATTATAATTATGAAAGACACATCTTGTTGCCTTATCGAGTTCTCGCACTCGAAAATATTCTATAAACTGTTTTGTTTTAAATGAAAGAATATTTACAGCAACCTTCACATTTTACTTGTTATACCCTCCAACAATACAATAATATATAGGATGAATGTATATAAATAACATTCGTTCCACCTCTTGTCGCTATATAAAGAAATTAAAATGAACCAACAACATATCAACGAGTGTGTTCATTGAGCTTATTCACTTGAAAAAAAAAAGGTATTGTCACTGCGATAAATGACCCTATTATTTTGTTTTGATATAGCATCTTTCTTTCTTTACAAGAACTTTTTTTCATGGGTTATATCTATTATTGACTACTACAGTCAAAGCACTCCTTTTCTCTCTTTGCACCAGAATGGCTTCACAAGATCATGGTTTTAGGGCAAATTGTTTTGCCGTGATATGTCTGTCAAACTTTTACGTGATGATTAATTAACCAGTTCAATAATATAAGTTATTTAGTACAACTGAGTTCTCTTTATTACCATGATGATAATATATATACTTGATAAGAGATGGATATTGTCATTATTTTTGTGGCTGTGTCTGAGGTTGTACATTTGTATACATGTTTATTAAAGCAACTCTATAGTAATATAATTGTTTGTTTATGCTACAGTCAACTATGCAAAACTTTATTTTTTGGAAGAGTAATAATAAAGTCGAAAATATATATATGTATAACTAAGCAGAAAAAGATATTCGCCATTGTTGAAAGGTGGCTATGCATATTTTTGCTTTATCGCCATTTATAATTTCAATATGGCAGTGGGCAACCAATGATGGTCTCACAGAAGAAACTGTTATAAAATGAAGTAAGAAATGGTAATACGTCATATATTCTTGTAAAACATCGAAACAGAATACCCAACAGAGGTTATGTAAACGGATAAAAGCCTTTTTTTTCCCTCTTTTTCTTCTTCTTTCTGTTTTTTTTTAATAAATAACAACAAAACAACCTCTCACCTATCTAATTTATATATATTTATATGTTACTTCTTAAACCATGGTTATGTTAAAACAAGCATACAGTAATTTAATTTCATCATTGCAATTTTCTGGAGAAAAATCATCGAAAAAACAACAACAACCCATTCAACCTATCGACCAAGCTCAAAAGTTAATTCAAACATCCCCTACTTCCTCTCGAGGTTACCTTGCATCTGCTCAAATATATCGACAAAAGAATCAACTTCGTAAAGCATTAAATATCTATCGTCAAGGATTACAACTTGTTCCGCAAAATGACCCTTATTATGATCAACTACAAAAGGAAAAAAACCAAGTATCAGCCACACTTGTACAAAGAAATCGAGGATTTCATCAATTGTTGCCATACGATATTTTAGCAACGATTTTTGGGAAACTTGATTTTCGAGACCTTTTACGTTGTACGGGTGTTTGTACACAATGGTGTGATTTTATGATGGATTGGCCTGAATTTTGGCAGAAATTGTCAAGAGAAATGCCACAAATGAATCGTTCTACTTTGGACCCTTTGTTACGTCGTCAAGCTCAAGAATTTAGATTGGAAGGACCTTTGGATATGGGATTAGTTCATGATATGTTAAAATTTTTGTCTTATTCAGATAATCATTTTATGGAAGCTTTGCGTAAGTACTTGGTTTATCATGGTCCTTTTTTATTATTATTATTCTATTCAATTGAATGTATAATTTTTTCTCTAAATAATATATATGAATTAGATTTCAGTAAATTGTCCCTGACAGATACAGAAGCAGATCTTTTGGCAGGTGCCATTCGTTCCACAAGGTAAAAAAAAACATTTCACGATATATAAAACGAATTGTGAATAGTGGATATTTCTTAACTAAATATATTATTATCAGTCCACCTGTAAAACGAATTGAATTTGTCGATTGTATGATTCCACAATATAAAATAGCATCACCGATATTGGAAGCATGCTCTCATATGGAACGTGTAACATTTTCGCAATCCACTAAATCTTCACCCGGATATAAACTCGATCCACCCAAGAAAAATGAAATGATTATACCAACCATTGAATATTCCTCTCTTACGTATCTGAAGCTTTCGTTTGCATACAATGAATATAACCGTTCATACAATTTCAAAATACCCAATGGACAACTCGGTGGTATATTACATCAATGTCCCAATCTTGTTCATTTATTTATGGATTCTGGAGGTACAATACACCATGGACATTTAATTCAACAAGTATTGAAACAGTGTCATCGTCTTGAAACATTAGTTGTAGCACAAAGAGCAACATTCCCATCCATTTTGAACGATAGAATTGACATGAGTGAATATGATGATCCAATGATGACAGCAAAAAATAACACCATTACAACAGTTGACGCTAGCCCTGAAGCAGAATCATCATCTTCGGCATTATCACGTAAATGGAATAAAAACAATAATACAACAACAAAGAAACCTCCAGGATTACAACGACTCGTACTGAGTGGTTGTATTTTAAAATTAAAGGATAGCGATATAATATCTATTTTCAAAAGACACCACAAAACTTTGGAGATGATTTATCTAAATTATGATGGGGATGCGATTCATTCAACATCATTGTACCAACTTGCATACCATGGTGCACCCCGTTTACGAGAAATCTATTTGTCCATTGAAGGTGGCTGGAAGTATCGAGATCCCAGACACCCACCCATGGACAAGGCATTAGCTGCTCTTTTCACAGCATGTCCAAATATCGAAATCATTGATATCAACGATGTAATGAGTACTAAAAACTTGGGTTATTCTTACCCAGTAAGTTTTCTTTCTGTCACCAACGAGACTCTCAAAGAAATTGCTCATAATTGCCCTCAACTCCGTAAATTAAGAATCATTGGGAGCCGAGCTTATACCAAGGAAGGATTGATTTATTTTGCTACTCATTGTGGAAAATGTTTGGTGGATTTGGAAATGGACATGGAGTGGCAACATGTTTTGGAAGTTGTCAACACGATGACATCATTACAACGGTTACATGTTCGCAATGATACATTGGGTCGCTCTTCGATAATTCACCCAAATCCTCATCGAGAAACTGCAAATGATATTTTAAAGGAACGTGGTGGTCTCCTTACTATAGAAAGATAAAGTGCTATGTACTTCTTTTTTTTTCATTTAATTAAATGTTATTATATAGCCAGTAGTTTAATAATTAGATATAACTGCTTTTTTGAAAAGATTTTTGGGATAGTACCGCTGGATTTTTAAGAATATGATAGATTGAACTTTCTGCTCATTTAATAACAATGTTTTTTTTTCAAACTGATGGAAATCACCGTTCTATCTTGTTATTTTTTTTTTTTTTGGTTATTATGCTCTATACAGTTTCATTCCAAGGAAAATTTATATACTTTTACTTTAAACATTCAAACATTATGAATATATATCTTAGCACGTATTGTTTTGATTGTAGAGTCCATTACTGGACGTCATCATCCATTGACGATATACAAATAATGTAAATAATGGACGTGTGAATATAATATGATAACAATAACGATAGATATATATGTGTGGGTGTATTTTTATCTTAGCAAACTTTTATACTTTTTCCAAAGCAGCGCAGCAACCAATTATTCTCAGTAGAAGATAACTTGACAAGGAATAGTATCCAATCGTATTGCGTATATAAATGAGACTGAAGGTTATTGTTTGGCCAAGATTCTTGGTAATAGAGAATAATGTCGAAAGTGGTGGAATAAACTAGAAGGTAGAACAAAACCAAGAAGTAACATCATTTCACAATTAAAAGACTTAATATTGGATATTAAGATCAGATCCAGGAACAATATGCAGGTTACACAACTATGGATGGATGCATGATCAATAAGCTGGTTGCGCGAATGGAAAAAGGGCCTTTGGCTATATATGGATTTCACTGCTATTTTCTAATACAAAAATAGTAATAATAAGGGTACTGATGATAATAATATGATTGATATAAAATAATAATAATAATAATAATATAGGAGAAAATGTAAAAATAAAAAAAATAAGAATAAAAATAAATAAGAATATATATATATATATATATATTTAAGAAGAGAAGTGTGGTAATCATTATGGATTACAATAGTATATAAAGCTTCATGCTTGAATTCAACCAAATAAAACTGTATATTAAAACCTATACATAAATTCGATCCAGCTCAGTTTCCAATATGAATTGGTGATTGTTTTTGTTATTGTTTTATCAATTTAAAAGAGAAAGAAAGAAGGAGGGAAACGACTGAGCTTATGATTGTGTATCTGAAACCAGATTGCCATAGACATCGTACCCGAATCAACAGTACCTTTTTCAAATGTTGCCAAGTGAAGCAAATTCCGGCAAAGGGCATTTTTATTTCGTGTTGTCTCCGCTGCTTTTGCTTCACCATGTCCAATAGTTTTATCATAATTTGTTTGTGTAAAAATCGATATTATTGCGTCTGGTCGACTGTGGGATGAAATACAGCGCCCTTCAGGTGTTACCTTATTTACTCGACGCAATATAAAGTCTTTTTCGGGATGGATCATGGTAACTGTTTCATGTTTCAGTTTCGCTTATGGTTGATATATTTACGATTGGTGTATCTGGCAACTTTGATAATCTTGAAAATTATCAAAGCATAAAAACGAGTGATGCCGGCTTGAGCCACATTAATACGCCTCCATAAACATTTATCATATAATTATGTACAACAATGCTAAACCTACAATTACTCTTGGAATGAAATACGGTTGTTGACATGGGAGTGAAAGCAGCTGCGACATCACCACCACCAACCAGGATTGTTGTTTTTTAGGTACGGGATGCTTCAAAGTCGTAACCACCTTGCTAATTTGTAAAAGAATATCATCTGAGAGCCCCATACTATGATCTAAAGCTTTTGCCAACATTTGTGAAAAAAGTTTATCCAATGTAGCTGCGCCAAAGGTAGGTTAAAATTTTTATATCGATTAAAGTGAAAGACTGAATTGACCTGGTCCTATAGGCATATGGTCGCATCCTCGCGGTACTCTGTAATAGAATTATGTATGAATAAAAGATTATATGACATTAGCTGAAAAACTCCTCTATAGGAGAAAAAGCTAAGCTAGAGTAGATAATGAGATAATAATATAAATGTAGAAGGAAAGGGGGAAATTATATTTATGTGGGGAGGAGTAGATAATGAGAAACTAGTTGTCCTTTTGAGTTGAACTGGATGTAAGCTGTGATGGTAAGGGTATCTCTTCTGGTTCAGGTTCATCTTCTTCATAATGATAAGACGGTTGATTTCCCTAAGTGCACGGATTAGGACAAACCAGCATTTTATCCACTTTCCAAGCGATAAGCCAACTTCTGAGCGCGGTAGAAGATTTATAACACAGTCGAGTGGTTGTAGTTCTTGTTGGAGTGCGCCAAAAGTAGCCGTTAGTGTTTCTCCATATTGACCAGGCTTAAGTAGGTGTGGGAAAATGATGCAATTTCATAAAATTGCGTGTCGGCCTGCAAACCATCTCTATCACCACAAACTGCCTGTAGTGCTTGCTGTTTACAATTGTAAAACTTTGCTGTTACATTAACGTCATCGATCATGAATGATTCTTCTGGTACCGAGTCAAGATCAACATCAATGGGAGCCGCAACATGAATCATATATAGGATTGAAAAACTCGGCAAGATCATCAGGTTCTGCAAGTGGTTGAACACGTTGTAGTTGCTGTGTTACACCTAGTGATCGATATAGATCCTTTGATGGTTTGTTAGTTCGTTATATCGCTCACAATTCTCACTCCAAGAAATTCACACCTCCATTCATAGAGAATACAGACATATCCAAAACACACACTAAAAGTACCAAAACATAAACACCATCATCATTATCCTCGCTATTATCCTCATTTTCAATATCGCCCTCCGATTCATCTTGGTTAGCTTCAGATCCCAAATATGATGAACTAGCTTCTGTAGATGTAATGACTGGTATATGCTACAAGTGGTATTTACTATGCCATAACAATCTATCAGTTGATATACTTTTTTCTTGGTTCTTTTTTTTTTTTACTCTCCTGCGCTTTCTTTCCTTTCTCTACTTCCTCACATTCTCTCTCACTCTTTCCTCTACCCTTTACATACAACTTGCTCTAATATATTTAATAAACGAAAAAACATTAACACATCGATTCACACACATCAATATGTATTAGTTATCTCCCGCCTCGGCGGTGATATGACATTTATCAAGTCAAAGGGACCCAGTCCCAAGGACTAGGATAATGCCATATACGCGGAGAAGGGGGATAACTGATTTATCTCACGCGTTAACTTGCTGTTACTATTACTTTTATTATTGCTATTGCCATTATTAATACTATTATTATGAACGATCAGAATTTGAGTTAGCTTGTCTTTTTTTTGAAATAAGCGGGTTTTTTGAATAATGACTGATGCCCATTAGATGAAGAATCTGGAGATGTTGTTACTGGCCCGTTTATCAATATCAATGCTTCAAATGCATCTCGTGAACGCATTGGGAAAGTACTTTCTGGTGTGCTCTCTGTTGCATCAAAAGAGAACACTTCTCCCCTTGATATCAATTTAAATATTTAGATATATCAATGATAGACATAAACATTTTAGACATCATATATGATATACAAAAAGCGTAAAAAGTAACTACGTTTATAAAAAAAAAACTGGAGTGGTAAGAATATAAAGGGAATGAGGGAGTAATATGTATACTTTTTGGCACTTTCTAAAAGAAAACTCCGAACGAGATAAGCTGATATACACATATTTTAATGCACAAGAACTATACCTGTTGTTCGATCGCCACTTAATCGTAAATATACAATTTAAATTGATATGTTGCATTTGCTTCAACTCGAGTTGCTTCTTTTTCTCTCCAATAGTTGTCAATCTCTTCCGTGCGCAAGATCTTTTAACATTTATAATAATTGAACAAATTAATGGTTTTTTCTCTATATGTTTTTGACTACAAACTTTTCACACGTAAAAGTCGTATTACTGTTCAATGTTCCTTATATACCTTGAAGTTGTCATTTATCATACTTGTCAACCAAGTCTTCCATTTACTCTTTCTTCTCACACGATTCAAAGCATCACCAGCAGCATGTTTTATTTCACTTTCTCCATCTTTACGAGAAGTAAATTAGAAATGCTTGTAAAACCGGATTCTGAAAAAGTCTTTTTATGAAAATGTGCTTTTTAATATCTTACCTTCCATGTTAGTGAAGAGGCAAAGAAAAGGGGAGTTGAAGAAAAAATGTATGAAAAAGAAAAAGAATGTGCGCACTCAATATGATACAACTTTTTTTTTAGAATCAGTGCATAATTTTTTTTTTCTCTACGTTTCAAAATACTGACAGCAATAATGGTTGGTAATGATATTAGAAGGTTCAGATGAAAAATGTATTCTGTAAATGACATCTTCTATCTTATGAACCCCATCTGTGTTGTCCACGACCCAAAATTCTGGGTTTACCTTTTTTCTCCTTATAACTTACTATACCTGGTCGTTATAATTTGGTGATTGATGTGTACTGACCAATTCAAGAGTTTTGCGATGATACCGCTATTATATATAATATAAATTTGTTTTCATTAAGCTTGTTAACGAGATATATGTAGCACATGTTTATTTGTTTATGGCAACCCATTATTTTACAGATTATCAGTTTGTTGGTTTTTTTCGTTCACCCTCCCGATTTTTTATTTTCGTGCACAGTGTAATTTCACATTTGTGTCCCAACATTATTATGTATGGGTCCTAATTATTATTCTTGACTAATAAAAGAAAAATGAAGTATAGATTTTTCATAAAATGTCTCTATTCAATAGTGAAAGGGTGGACAAAGCCCTGCCTTTTTTGGAAAAGCGTTGTTTTCATTTGCTAGGAATTCTTACAACTATATGTAAATAGTAAATATTTGTATCTATCACTATAAACTGACCACTATACCAAGTTACTCCCAAAAAAAAAAACATTTTTTCAGTTACGTATCCCTTGTATACTCGCTCCACTACTACATACAAATGAAAATAATGTTGAGATGGAAGGCGCTCAGTATAATGCAGCGCTGAAGAGATCGAAGATGTGGAAAAAGTAAAAAGTAATTAATCCGATACTCCTTACCACATGGGAAAGGGTAGTATACATTCGCTTGTAACAATAACAAGAATAGTGATTGAAACTGAAAAAAAAGACATCATATCGTTCTATATTAAAGTGAGATTGACTTTGATTACCCATCTATATATATATATATATCATGAAATACATGAAATATCTAAAATACCCGAATTCGATGCATATAAGTAAAATACAAGCAAGTGATACACCACAAGATTTATTTACATCCCTCCAGGATGGTCCAAATAGCTCCATACAGCAAGTCATCAACTTGATACTTCGTCTTAAACACGACTGTCTTAACTAATAGCAAGTTTGATGTCTAATGTAGAAAATACGATGCTACATCTATTATCACACTTACTGACACCATTCAAGAACTGTGCAGAAGCTCCACGAATTGCAAGTTATACCAGAACGCACTGCACAAGAGTACTTTAAACGTTTTTGAGAAGGTGATGAGTATTTGCCTAATTGAATAAATCAAAAAGTCAAAGTTCCTAAACAGATGTTCACACAAGAGCATACAAAGCTGCTTCAAGGATTTTATGATAATGATGCTACGGTTACTATTAAACAGGCGCAGGAAATGCTTTGGAGTAAGTTCGAGATTGCTTTTACACAAGTTGGCCTACAGAAACATTTAGTGCTTCATTGTAGTTTGACAATGAAGAAACTTGAAAAATATTTGAAACTCGCCGCACGAATACAAGAGGTTTTGAGTATCAAGAAGGAAACTATCAATTTTGAAAGTTGTATGTTCATAGATGAAGCGAGCTGGGTTCAATCTTCATATGCAACGCACACTTTGTCCGTCAAAACATGGTACCCCTACGAAAGCAGTTCCCTCGAATAATCGTGGGGCGAATGTTATAATTCTAGGCGCTTATTTCTAGAGAAGGACTGGTAAACTTATTTTTGAGAAGTCCTCAAGCTGTAGTTGGATCGAAGAAGCGAAAGTTAGATGGCAGGGAGAAACGTATAGTTGCTAAAATTGGGACACAAACGCAGTATTTCCTTGATTTTTTAGAGTTAGTAATGGACGCACTTAATAAAGACAACTTATATGGTAAAACTCTTGCAATGGATAATGATAGAATCATCACGGGAATTTGATACATCAAGTAGCTAGAGGCAGAAGTTATAAAATTTTATATCTTTCACATCATTTTAACCATTTTTAAATTCTATTGAATTGTTCTGGTCGTAGCTGAAACTCGGTGTAAGGCGCGATCTATTGACCAAGGATGATACCTTGGCAACAAGTATTATCGAATCTGCCAAGCAAATCACTCCTAAGTGTTGTCGGGACTGGATATCAAACTCTAAATCATTTTTTCCACGATGTCTTCTGAAGGAGAAGAAGTGTAACTTTTACTGTTTAGTTTATAGTTATTATATTTATTTTCTGAATTTATATCATTATAAATAGAAAAGAGTGAGTTTTCAAGAATAGTAGCTAGGACGCAAACATAAAAATAATGGAACGCAAAAATAAAATTAATGAGGTGTGAAGATAAAATAATAAGGTACAAATGTAAAAATCTAAAAACGCAAATTTGTGTAAATTCACGATGTGCAAATTTGGAAACTCGGGTTCCACAAAAGTAAAAATGGGGGAGCGCGAAGGACATAATACAAATAAATTAGCTCAACGTGTTACATTGTTTGTTTTCCAATAAACCTGTTTATTGGTCATTTTACATTTCGTCCTTCTCTTTATCACTTGATCTTACTCTTTTTCGTTTCTTTTTTTTAAAAAAAGAATTATTATGTTAAAACGAGCCTACCGTAACACTATATCCGCTTTCCAAAGCCGATCCAACGACAGATCACAAAGAAGAGAAACTGACCCTTCAAATGAATATAAAGAATCAGGACAACAAGAAGATGACTATAAACAACCACTTGAACTCGACAAAGCACTTTATAGATACCACAAGGAGAGGCATACTCCATTAGCTACCAGTACAACACTTGAACAACAACAACAAAGTCATCAATTATTTCTTCCATTGTTACCATACGAACTCCTTGTTCAGATATTTAAAAAACTCGAATTGAATGATCTGTTTTGCTGTGCCGTGGTATCTAAATCATGGTGTGATTTTATGGCTAACTGGCCAACTTTTTGGCAAATATTATCTTGCGAATTGCCACACATAAACAAGAACAATTTAAATGCACTTTTACGTCGTGAAGCAAAGGAATTTAAATTGGACGGCCCAGTAAGCCTTGAATTACTTCATCATATCCTCTTTTTATTATCATGTTCATCACATAATCAACATATTCACACGTTGCGTGAGTATTTCCTCTTTCTTTAAAAAACGACCTGCCTGCTTCTATAAATTTGTGGCCCTAATCTCTGATTTCATTTTTCAAAAATAGATTTCAACAATATCACCTTTACCAGCGATAGTATAGATTTGTTGACATATGCACTTTCTTCCACAAGGTATAAAAATTAAAAAGAACAATTGACTATAAAATGTTCAATAATTTTACTAAAATTGGTTAAAAAAAGTCCACCAGTAAAACAATCAACGTTTATGGATTGCCGAATTCCTCAAGATAAAATAGCATCACATTTATTAAATACTTGTTCCAACATGGAGCATGTATCTTTTTCGCATGGTTCTACACCTCTTGATGTAGTTGAGTACATACAACTTCCCACGAAGCAAGATTTTTATACATCAGATATCAAATGTTGGTCCCTTACGTATCTCAAGTTATCTTTTACCTATTATACCAACAATGATCAATTAACAGACCATGATTGCATCCACAATGAACAACTTGGTCGTTTATTGTCCCAATGTCCAAATCTTAAACACCTTTTCATGGATTCTGGGGGTACGATACATCATGGAAATTGTCTTGATCAAATACTGAAACATTGTCATCGTCTTGAAACACTGGTAATAAGTCCAAATGCAGATTTTCCCTCTGATTGTTCCGATAATAAGCACATTACTTCTACTACACAAAGACCAGGATTACGTCAGCTTGTCTTGAGTGGAAAACATCTTCGGATTACCAACACTGATATGATTTCGGTTTACAAACAACATTACGAGACATTGGAAATGATATATCTCTATTTCCATTCCATTGATGAGATAACAAGATCTCTCGTTAAACTTGCTCATACCAAAGCCCCCCGTTTACAGCAGCTTTATCTTTTGACCGATAATAATTTTATACCAATTTCTATTCATAAACTGGGTTATCCATCCATCAACAAAGCATTAGTAACCCTTTTGTCAGGCGGTTGTCCATTACTCAACACTATACATATTATCAACAATGATTTTGATTACTCCATGCCAGAAAGTAAGTATAATGGAGATAATTATTTCAGTATCAGTGACAAGGTGCTTAAAGCAATAGCTACCGGCTGTCGCGAACTTCATACATTAAAGTTTCCAGGTCCACGACGATATACAAAAAAAGGATTAATGCACTTTGCTACTACAGGTGTAAAGAAACTGGTTGAATTGGAAATGGACATTATTCCAGAACATATACTTGAAGTAGTTATTCGTATAGAATCATTACAAAAGTTGATATTTTCTGGATCCAATACCTCATTACCAGATGATATTCAGAATGCCCTTTCTGAAATATTACAAAAACGGATTGGGATAGCATCTCATTTAACTGAGTAACTATTAGTTTTTATATGTTCATATTATTATAAACGATAATAAATATATTTTAAAATGGTTACGATGTATATATGATAATTATTATACCATTGGAATCTTCATCGGAAGTTTGGTATTGTCCTTAAATGCATTTAAATGTTAAGCATTGTCACATTTATATGTCTTTAAACTTAAATAGAAATAACAAATGTGAATACAGGTAAAAAATGTAAATAAAACATCAATCTAACATTTAAATGCATTTAAAGACAATACTAAACTTCCGATGAATGTCAATTTTTTTTTTAAGAATACAATGTAGTATTAAGATAAAAGAGTTTTTTTTTTGTTTCTAACTAATATTTGTACGTCTGGGTCGTTTTCGCATTGGTTGATCTGGAGGTTGCTCATTAGGAGCGTACCAGATAAATATACCATTTTTCACTTTGTTGACTATCCATCCATATCGTTTGACAAGTGCATTTGAAGATTGAGGTTTCTTAATATTTCGTACAGCAATATATTGATGGATAGCTTCATCATCCAATCCACGTTGTTGTTCAATTGTTGCAAATTCTCCCCAGAAACCATTTGTAATGTCAGTAAAATCAAGATATACAATACCACCATTTGTATTATTATGGAATTGGCGCCACCACTCAAGGAAAGGCTCGTCTTTGGTAATTGTTACAGTACCACGGTTCGATCTGCTTGATTCAAGATTAGTAATAGATAAGAATGATCCCTTAGGTTATGTGGTATCATCAGTTGTAGGATTATCAGCCGTGAGTCGTTTACGTTTCAACTGAGGTATTGTCCATGTTTTTCTGTTTTTGTCACTAGGCGGCAATTTTTGGAACTTGTTGAAAAGTTTCTTGATTTTTCTATATATATTTTTTTTAAAAAAAAAACTTGTAAGTATATTTATTTAATTTTATAATATTTCATCTTTCAAATAATTAAATACTTACGCATAGCCTGTTGCCATTGTCATCCAATGATTCCATATCTCCTTCTCGAGACTTGTACCTTCAGCTTCCAGGCAATTTTCCATTAATGATTGAAACGTGGGTATATTTCCTTGAGAATTTTTACTTGTAGTCACGACAAGATCACTTGTGTTGCAGTATCTTTCCATAAACAACTGAACCATCCGTTCATCCGAAAAGGGTACAGAACACTCTGCTTCTTCTTTTATCGTTGGTCTAAGTTCATATCCAAACAATCGTATAGTATTGGCAAACGTGCGAAAGTATTTGTCACGGCTATTGGTAAGTAACCATTGATCAGATATGATAATATGATTGGATTGAGATGGCATAAGGTTCCCTTGTAAATCTTTTACAACCTAAGAGAATAAAATAATATAGCGTATATATTAATACCGCTTTTTTGTTATATTTTTAAAAAAAATCACGAAACGAAACTTACCAATCCAATAGTACATATTTTAGGATCATAATCAAGAATGTATTGGCCTCTCATATTTGCCCCACTTCCAATAATCCATAATCCATCAGGTTCGGCCATTTCTTCTCCATCAAGATTAACTCTAATATGAGCTCTTCCATTTGCAAGTAAATTGATAGGAACTCGAATAAAATAATCAATTGCCTTTTTGCCTTCAACATTTAACCTTGCCAATAGATTACGTTTGTTTGCTTCTCGTTTAGCTGGTGTCGTGCCCGTCCACATCACACCCACTCTCTCCTTTAAGGCCACAGAAACAAGATAAGGATTGAGCATCCAAGAGTCGTCACCATCATCAAAACCTTGGGGTGGTTTACATTGAACTCTTAAATACTGGACTTGAGCAGATGTTAAATTGCCAACGGCTGAGTGATGTTCGATATGAATTAAACGAATGATAGCTTGGTAAATGTTTGTACCAGTTTCAAGACCCAAAAACCACTTTTTAAATTGTTCTTTGTCGGTGTTAAAACTTAGTGATCGCCGTAATAATCCATCATTATAACGTAAAAGAGTTCTGAGTTGTATTAAACGACGATCCCCTGATTCGGCATCTCCATACCGTTCATAATGTATTTGATATCCAAGTTTTCCACCTATTCTTCCACAAGCAGAAAAAAAGTCGTGATCTGGGAGCGAACCATTGCGTAGAATTGTTTTCTCTAATCGTTCTTTTTTTTAATGAGTATATATTCATGTTAATATATAATTTTTGGTATCATACTCAAATTGATAATAAAAAGGATCAACTATTTTTTTACATACGAGTTGCATCTAAACGTCGCCATTCTTGTACAACAATTCTTGCTTCTTGAAGCTTCTGCACGTATTGATGATAAAAGCCACCCGGCTGTGAGTTCATGAGCAAATCGCGTCCGAAAAGATGAATAAGCATCTGCTCTGTTTGATCAATGAGCTGTCTGTTTGGATCCTCAAAAACACTGTATCGACCGTTGGCTTGTAGAGTTGGGAATGAATATACAACTTGGTGTAACAATCCATGTTTTGTGATAATGTGATAAAGATTACAGTACCGACGTTTTCCTCTACTATTATTGTCATCCCATTGACGTTTTAGTGGTGTTGATGCTGAAGTATAACCGATATATCGAATGTAAACCATTTCATCAGGTCCCTTGGATGATAAATACTCCTGAAATCTGAAAGAAATAACAAGAATGGTTAGTATATAATCTACAGTAATAAAATGATATTTAAACTAAAATTATAATCGAACCCTTGAACGTAGGCTTCATCATAATAATCATTATTATAATCCTGCAAGTTACTTGAAAATTGTCTGCACTGTAGGCCTATACTACGGATATAGTACTGCGTGATCGGATTTGGTCCAGCTGATAAATCTGCATTGTCCACTTGAAGTTGAGCATGGAGGATTCGTGACATTTCTTCATCAGAAATAGAAGCTGAATCAGTAGCTAATCGAAGAAGATCTGCATGATTGGTGCTTGTTCCGATATTTTGAAGAATCTCTCTGGACGCGTCTGTTAGATCTAGTTGACTTTCAGCAGCACGTTCTTGTACAAGTGAAATCGTTTCTTGAAGGTGTGTGGGGGTATTAATTTGCATTTGTGACATCGATGACTAAAATACATCGAAAACATGCCGTTTATATAAGAACATTTTTTTATAGGTGAAAAAAGAAAAGACAAAGAGTCAAAGTGGTCCAAAGAGTCAAAGTGATCAAAATGATTCAAATGGCTCCTTTTTTCAGGACCACCAATTTCACTGGCGGAGAGTTTCATTATTTGAGCTGATCATTTGAAACCAACTTTTTAATTACAATAATGAAGACCATTTTTGTAATGGGTGTGTATACAATGAAAATATGTATAGCTTATGATAATAGTGCTATTATTTACATTATTTATTTTCTTGGCAAGGACATAATACAATGGTACTGCATATTAAATAATAATGGACTCGATAACATGGTGTTTAAAAATGTAATACTGCTTGTGATCGATCTTTTTATCATAGATAACTTTCATTGTTATTGTATTATATTAGCAAAATTATATCCTAATGTTCTTTAGTATCTATCATGCTTTATTTATTGTTTGAATAACTTGATATTTTAAATATAATGAATTGATTAGGTGAAATGATTGTTTGATCAGCAATTATTCTCTCGTTGCCAAAAAAATAGCAGCTAAAAACAAGTCGACAGTTTGATCAACTCGAGTAGCTGCTGTCTTTTTTTTTTATCAATACACAGATTTACAGTAGTAATCCAACAGCTGCCATATAACTGTTTTTTCCTTTTCATTTACCCCTCTGTGGTCTAATAATGCTGTTTGTGGGAAAAAATTGGAAAGAACAGCTACTACTACGTAGTAAATGGTATTCTTTGATCAATTATGTAAAAAGTATTCTTTGATATCAATTAAATATAGTTCTTTGTATGTTTTATATATATTGAAAAGTTTCATTTGATGGCTAAGTGTGTTTTCCACCGTCATGGGGTACAAGGAAAATAAGATCTTATGTAATATCAGCTTATATAAGTCAATATAAGGTTGTATAAGAAGTTGATGAGATTGATAACTAAGCTTCCCCTTTATGGTCCAACATAGCTATAGGTTTCTAGTATAACATTTGTAGTTTGTTATATAAATATATATTACTGCAAAAAATATGCGATATCAAAAGGGCTTTGAGCTTGATTTTCAATTGGGTTTCAATAGGATATTAAGCAGTATTATTGATATTTGGAGTATCAGTTAAGTTTCAAAACTTTTTTACCAAAACAATAAGTGATCCAATGTTTTAAGTTTATTAATATAAAACAAGAAAACTATTTTTTATTGAATTGCATACTGCACTTTTTTTTACACCATTTCCTTTTTTTTTTTTTTGCAACTATGATTATATGATCATGACATCCTTCACTTAAAACGCAAAGCACTCCAAGGATTAATCAACTATAAAATATGTTTTTGAATATTACTAAAATATTATTTATTTTTGTTATTACCAGTATCTACGTTTTTTCGAACAATGTTCAGTTGTTATATTAAGGCGCTCTTTGGCCCGCACTTGAGTAAGCAAAGCATACCCATCTTCACCATCCTCGGGCGCATGTAGCTCTCCTTCTTTGAGCTCCCTCATTGCTTTAAAGAAGCCGGTACGCCCGATGTACTGAGTATCGCCTTCGATTTGCAGAGGAGTTGTCATATGGATGGATAAGAGAGATAGATAGAAAAAGACAAAATATAAAAAGAAAACAACGGAAAGAGAATTAGTACCAGAAAGAGACAAGGAAAAATTTAATATGAGTTAATATTATTTAAAAGAGGTTTTTTTATTATCAAACTACTTGTATTCATATATCTTATTGATTTAAATGTTTTGGCTCTTTAAAAGTTAGGTTGTTGATCGTACAAATTTCGATCTGTATAATATTATGCCATTGTAATATTGGATCCGGGTAATAGCTGATTTTAGTATATAACCACCCAAAAACGGTAATTGTATCCTTTTTTTCTATACTGTTTTTTTTTCTTCTGCTTTCTTTCCTCTTCTTTTTTATATTTTCATTTCTATATACCCTACCCTCCTTTCTTTTCTTTAGCTTTTCACACTCTAACATAAGGATATGGCACTATCCTTATATGTTTTTTATCAACTGTATTGACTATTAGATACTCTAAGACGTATTTGATATTACTGATTATCAGGAAAATAAGGAACAAGTGAGGTTTTTTGACGCAGGACATAAAGTAAGTTATTACGACTAATATATTTCCTAATACACGTTTTCATTTTACCTCAGTCTACTCTACTGCTTAAGTTAACGTTTACAGTTCTTTTTCTCATATATCAGTTATTATTATAGTAGCAAGATGCCATTTTTCTATCCAAGGTTTATACCAGATTACTAGGTATACTTTGATTTTGAAACTAAACATGTTCCTCTTTATACTAATAACATCGTCCCACTTAAATGATACTAGACGAAGTATATGATTATCCTTTCTCGGGGACCTTCCATGAGTCTGTGCAATCATATACCATGATTGCGTATCTAATAGTAAAGGTAAGAGACTACTATCTCAAACATTCTTCTGTTATTATTACTATATGTTATTCTATATATATTAACTTGTTAATGTCTTGTGTTATAGGTACAAGCATATAAAGCTCGGAATCTCATCCAAGTTGGCTTTTCAAATCCATTACAATTCAGAAAGAATGAATAAAGTAAGATATATTTTGAACATATTCTTCATGCGAAACGATACTTGCAATTGATTGTTACAAGAACTCTGTTGCTAATGGTTGCAAATACTTATTTTCTTTTACATATCATTTTTTTATCTTGTGAAATTTACAGCTTTATATCTTGACCAAATCAATAGCAACTTTTATTTCGGCACACATCTACCATGAGCTTACGTCAATTATAAAATCAGAGAAAAAACGACAGGTACGTAATAAAATAGGTATGTTCATGTAGTATTCATAAATGTATGCGTAAGCACAGATGACTATTATAGTAGCAGCATAGTAGAATAATATAGTAACTAGTATATTTTTATTATTATTATTTTTATCAAATAAATGTACAGTTTTTTAATCTATACTGCTGGATCTCTTTTTCTTATTGGCTATTATTAAAATTTATATAAACGAAAGATAGCAAATCTATTGGACGATGGTTTTATTGAAAGCTATTCGATTATAATAAGATCATTATTTTGAAATCCTTTTGTTTATAATAATATAAG